>VWZF01006549.1:918522-973285 GCA_013396755.1 Sclerurus mexicanus
TCCCCGGGGGCTGCCGGGGGTCGGGGTGGGCAGATGCGGCCCGGCGGGGCCGAGCGGCGACCCCTTGTGCCCTCTCTTCCCCCGACCCGACCCGGCGTGTGCCCCCATGCCCCCCACACCCCCCAGCCGGGGCCACAGCGGGTCCCGCCGGGCCGGGGATGGAGGGCGGTGTGGAGGCTGCCCTGGGGTCCCGCTGGGAGCACCGGCCAGGCGGATCCCCGGTGTGGCAGCCTGGGTTAAAGCGGGACGTGGGGCGAGCACGCTGGCACACCTGCGGTCGGGTGGGCTCTGCCAGCTGCTCCGGAGCAGCTTTGCTTTAGGCGGAGGGTAGGTGTAGAAGAGGCTCTGGCTCGAAGCGGGAGTTAGCTGTAAAGTTAGAAGGAGCACTGCACAGATGGGTAGGGTGTAGTCTGAATGTGAGCTCTGAATTGTGATCATCCTGTTTGAGCGTTTGGATAAGCCGTTGTGAAAAGTCCTGGATTCGAGCCAAGGCTTGAAGATGGATAAAAAGAAGTCTTGCTGTATTTTTTTTTTTTTTTACGGCAAGCTGGAAGAATGGCACTTCAACGGGAAGACTTTGGTGTTTCATTTGCAGTAGTAGAAAACGTATCTGTGGCAGTTCTGTCATGTTTGTTGTCAGTACTGAGTTAATTAGCCGGTTGTTCTTTCCAGATCGGTGGTTTCATTTGGATCCAAAAACAGAGCTATTGGTGTTGCAGCTAAAAACCAGGTAGGTAATTTCCTGAAGTACCAGTGTAAAAAGAGTTGGCTGGGTATAGTTAAAACGGAACAATTTCATTTTCTTGTCCAGCCTTTTATTTTAGAAATGCTGCACTATGGTGCCATGCTTTTTTTAGAGAAATGTAAGATGTTTTTGTTAGAATGGTACTACTCTCTCTTTCATTAATGTAATGTTTTCTGGTTGAACATGTTGCTTTTCTGCCAGCTTAAGGTCATTGGGTTTCTTTTCCTAATGGCTGTATGTAGGATTTTCCTTGCACTTAAAGGAAAACATTTTAAATGTTGTATGTAATTTCTTAGAACTAGATGTAAGGGGAGAGATTTGGCTCAAATTCCTAAAGCTATTTAGGTACCTTATTACCTTTAGATTCACTGTGCAGTAAATATCTCTGGATTTGAAGGTGTGAGTCCTTATTTTGGGGAGGTTTGGGGGTTTCTTGTTTGGTTTTTTTTTGGTTTGGTTTTTTATTGAGGTGCTCTGAAAGATTGAATGTACTCTTCATTAAAGTAGTATTTTCAATTTAGAAGAAGAGCTTAATTCCAACAAGTCTCAGAATAGTGAAATGTAATGGTTAAATAAATCCTTAGGTATTGTATGTTGTTACATAACTGCTGCCGGTGGAGATCAAGTGTGCAGCCTCCGCTGGCCTGTGCATATCTCTCATGTAGTAAAAGGACTGCAGTGGGTTTCCATGGAGAGAGCGCTAAAGGAGGCTTTTTTCCACTGTAATAGCTCCCCTCTTAATTTTGAAAAGCCGAGGTAATACAAATAATTTACATGTTCACAAGCACGTGTATACTCTCAGTTACAGGTTAACATTTGCACGAATAAAGTAAATACATAGTTTGTATTTTTTTCATCAAGTTTCATTTTAGCATTGCTTTTGTTTACTTGACTGCTTTGACTGTTAAAAGTCAGAAACTACTATGATTCATCAGTGTGCAAAAATGAGTTGCTATTCAAAATGGCAAGTGATCTGAATCTGTACTCTTGACCATGTTTCAGTATTGTTACATTATTCCAGTAAATGCTGTGGAAAGCATGAAGCAAGCTGAAAGTGAGGCAGATTCCATCTCTCAGATTGCATTTAT
The DNA here is from genome assembly GCA_013396755.1 of Sclerurus mexicanus. NCBI lineage: Eukaryota > Metazoa > Chordata > Aves > Passeriformes > Furnariidae > Sclerurus > Sclerurus mexicanus. The sequence goes on from VWZF01006549.1 coordinate 920,356, forward strand.
AAGTGTGTATTTGCAGTGATGAACACTTGTGACTTCAGTTACCTTCAGACTAACCTGTATGATGTTAGTATATTGAGTCTTTCATATTTGGTTGTCCTAGCAGTTGAAGCTAAACGTTTTTATCTGAAGAAAAGAATGTGATACTCAAAATGATAAAAGATAGTGGATCAGTTGTTACTCTTGCTGTAGGTGGCCCAGTTTGTCTGGTGACCTGGGATGTAAATTGTGTTTCTTTTGTAAGGGTAGAAGTTGCCTGACATGAACAACTGAGAGATACATTTTTGATGTTGTATAGTCACTACTTAAATCAAGGAGTACAACAATATTTTCATTTGAATGAGTTTTCCAGTTTAAAAAAAAAAAGGCAACCAAAACAAAGCAAACCAACAAAAAAATCCCACAAAATAAAAGGAAAAAAACCCCCAAGCTTCTGACTGATACTTCTACAATGTGATTATGTGTGAGAGAGCCCGAAGGTGCTCTCTTTAAAATTTGAGAACGTAATGCTGGAGCACATTTTCAGAGAATTCGTTACCTTTAGGTCTGGTAGCATTGCAAATGAGAACAGTATGTTAGTTAACAGACCGTAATTCTCAGCTTTCTTAATTGTGACTAAGCAGGAAGATATTAAAACAAGCTACAGACCTAATGGCATAGAATTACGCTAAAAATATCTTAAGATTGTTCCCTTAGAAAAGACTTTGAGGTTAATTCTAAATTAGGCTATAAAAGCTACCAGAGTGTTTGTACTTCTCTGTCCACTACAGGGTAATAATTATTGTTTCTACATTCTTCAGCAATACAGCTGTGAGTTACGTAGCATTCAAGCACTCTGAAGTTGTGGCTCTACAAATAAATGAAACCATGCTGGGAAGCAGTCTTGGACACAGGAACCTAAATACTTGACCACATTAAAGTACTAGAATAGTTTCTGGCATGATTTTTGGCCTCTGCTAACTCATGCTCTTACTATTAATTGCTGAGCACTGTTTGATGATTAGAATAAACCAAGGATGATTCTCAGTAGGGAATTTGAGTGTGACATCTTTCCACACACACACAGTTGTCTGAAAGTTACTGTTTGTAGGAGTACGGCCTCCTTTTTTGCCAGGGAGCTTTTCTGGGGGAGAACTGTCCTAGTTGCATAGTTTTCTAATACAAGATGTAGCTCAAATTCTTCCATTTCATGATAGAAACTTTTGCATGCAACAAGGAACTGATGCTTTTCTTTGATGGTAGCGAATGCTAGAAATCTTCCTTTGTGTGCTCAGCATTTGAGTTGTTATACAGTCTGTGCCTACCTAAATATCCCACAGAGAACAGTACACTCTTATAATTTCTCTCCAATAGAATAGGATTAACTTTACACTGAGATACTTGCAGTATATCTTTTAGGGCAGTCTAGTTATCCAGTTTCTGTTGTGCTTTGTGTTCCTGATAATGAATCCTTTAGGTCACTAGTGTCTGTGAGAAGCTTGCATTGAAGTTTAGCATATACTTCAAGCTGATGTTGTTACCAAAAAAGTTTCAAGTTTTTTGGTACTGCCTGTGCACTGTATTCTTCTTCAGTCTAGTGCAAGAATTTGAGTTGCTGCTAGGTGAACGTGGACAAGGAAATGATGTTATTTAAAAGTAGCTCAAGGTTAGGAAAAAAGTAAGTATTGAAATGTAAGGGGACACTTAAGCTTGACGCTTCATAACTACAAAAGCAATTATTTGTGCTTAATCTAATGAGGTTTAAAGTGGAGGTGGGGTGGCTGGGGTTGGACTGCCAATTTACAAACATTGCAATTACTTGTGAAGCTGGTTTCTATCTTTAGTTGTTTGAATTTCGTCTAAATTCTGTCACTCTGTTGCCAAGGTGAGTGGCTCTGGTTGCTGGCATGATCATCAGCAGAGTGCTCCAGTGCTGTGCACAGGATGGGTTTCCTGAACTGGGGAAGTCACAGGGAGCCAAGAGCTGCCAGGAGCCAGCAGCTCGAGTGGCAGTGGCTGATGGTACCCAAGTGGGGCCAGGAGTAACAACAGTCTCTTCCGAATCTAAATTAAGCCCTTAGGGAGCAGTTGTGACCAGGGTGTGGTGCAGCAGTTTGCACAGAAGGGTGCTGAAGCAGTGCCAGCTCGACCAGGGATCAACGGTATCCACCTGGCAGAGAGCCATGGGCTCGCTAAGCACGACTGACACAGCTGCCCAGACAGCTCTGGCAGGAACACGCTGCCACCCANGCAGTGATGAACACTTGTGACTTCAGTTACCTTCAGACTAACCTGTATGATGTTAGTATATTGAGTCTTTCATATTTGGTTGTCCTAGCAGTTGAAGCTAAACGTTTTTATCTGAAGAAAAGAATGTGATACTCAAAATGATAAAAGATAGTGGATCAGTTGTTACTCTTGCTGTAGGTGGCCCAGTTTGTCTGGTGACCTGGGATGTAAATTGTGTTTCTTTTGTAAGGGTAGANCATGAGGAGGTGAGTAGGTTGAGGGGTGTCAGAGTGTGAGAGAGAAAGAAAATACTGGAATTGCACCCTGCCTTCCCTGGGACGGGCCTGGGAGGCAGACAGGGCACATGATACAGAGGATTCCTTACCCTCCTCTCCACCTGTGTGTATACAGTGACTTGAAGGGATGGGGGCAATGGTGACAAGTTCCTGGCCAGCACAGCAGGCACATCTCCTCTGTGACCGCCACACCTCCTCTGGTGCCTGTCCCACCTCTTCGGGTAGCCTGGCTTAATTGAGGCTCTGCAAGAGGAATTGAACAGTAACAANTCCCACAAAATAAAAGGAAAAAAACCCCCAAGCTTCTGACTGATACTTCTACAATGTGATTATGTGTGAGAGAGCCCGAAGGTGCTCTCTTTAAAATTTGAGAACGTAATGCTGGAGCACATTTTCAGAGAATTCGTTACCTTTAGGTCTGGTAGCATTGCAAATGAGAACAGTATGTTAGTTAACAGACCGTAATTCTCAGCTTTCTTAATTGTGACTAAGCAGGAAGATATTAAAACAAGCTACAGACCTAATGGCATAGAATTACGCTAAAAATATCTTAAGATTGTTCCCTTAGAAAAGACTTTGAGGTTAATTCTAAATTAGGCTATAAAAGCTACCAGAGTGTTTGTACTTCTCTGTCCACTACAGGGTAATAATTATTGTTTCTACATTCTTCAGCAATACAGCTGTGAGTTACGTAGCATTCAAGCACTCTGAAGTTGTGGCTCTACAAATAAATGAAACCATGCTGGGAAGCAGTCTTGGACACAGGAACCTAAATACTTGACCACATTAAAGTACTAGAATAGTTTCTGGCATGATTTTTGGCCTCTGCTAACTCATGCTCTTACTATTAATTGCTGAGCACTGTTTGATGATTAGAATAAACCAAGGATGATTCTCAGTAGGGAATTTGAGTGTGACATCTTTCCACACACACACAGTTGTCTGAAAGTTACTGTTTGTAGGAGTACGGCCTCCTTTTTTGCCAGGGAGCTTTTCTGGGGGAGAACTGTCCTAGTTGCATAGTTTTCTAATACAAGATGTAGCTCAAATTCTTCCATTTCATGATAGAAACTTTTGCATGCAACAAGGAACTGATGCTTTTCTTTGATGGTAGCGAATGCTAGAAATCTTCCTTTGTGTGCTCAGCATTTGAGTTGTTATACAGTCTGTGCCTACCTAAATATCCCACAGAGAACAGTACACTCTTATAATTTCTCTCCAATAGAATAGGATTAACTTTACACTGAGATACTTGCAGTATATCTTTTAGGGCAGTCTAGTTATCCAGTTTCTGTTGTGCTTTGTGTTCCTGATAATGAATCCTTTAGGTCACTAGTGTCTGTGAGAAGCTTGCATTGAAGTTTAGCATATACTTCAAGCTGATGTTGTTACCAAAAAAGTTTCAAGTTTTTTGGTACTGCCTGTGCACTGTATTCTTCTTCAGTCTAGTGCAAGAATTTGAGTTGCTGCTAGGTGAACGTGGACAAGGAAATGATGTTATTTAAAAGTAGCTCAAGGTTAGGAAAAAAGTAAGTATTGAAATGTAAGGGGACACTTAAGCTTGACGCTTCATAACTACAAAAGCAATTATTTGTGCTTAATCTAATGAGGTTTAAAGTGGAGGTGGGGTGGCTGGGGTTGGACTGCCAATTTACAAACATTGCAATTACTTGTGAAGCTGGTTTCTATCTTTAGTTGTTTGAATTTCGTCTAAATTCTGTCACTCTGTTGCCAAGGTGAGTGGCTCTGGTTGCTGGCATGATCATCAGCAGAGTGCTCCAGTGCTGTGCACAGGATGGGTTTCCTGAACTGGGGAAGTCACAGGGAGCCAAGAGCTGCCAGGAGCCAGCAGCTCGAGTGGCAGTGGCTGATGGTACCCAAGTGGGGCCAGGAGTAACAACAGTCTCTTCCGAATATAAATTAAGCCCTTAGGGAGCAGTTGTGACCAGGGTGTGGTGCAGCAGTTTGTACAGAAGGGTGCTGAAGCAGTGCCAGCTCGACCAGGGATCAACGGTATCCACCTGGCAGAGAGCCATGGGCTCGCTAAGCACGACTGACACAGCTGCCCAGACAGCTCTGGCAGGAACACGCTGCCACCCAGGTGCCACCTGCAGGGTGGGCCCTGCTCTTGTGCCAGTACCAGGTGGCAGCTGTGAGCACAGCTGTGGGAGCGTGCCCAGGCGGAGGAACTCTTCCACTTAGTGACAGAGCTCCATGAGGAGGTGAGTAGGTTGAGGGGTGTCAGAGTGTGAGAGAGAAAGAAAATACTGGAATTGCACCCTGCCTTCCCTGGGACGGGCCTGGGAGGCAGACAGGGCACATGATACAGAGGATTCCTTACCCTCCTCTCCACCTGTGTGTATACAGTGACTTGAAGGGATGGGGGCAATGGTGACAAGTTCCTGGCCAGCACAGCAGGCACATCTCCTCTGTGACCGCCACACCTCCTCTGGTGCCTGTCCCACCTCTTCGGGTAGCCTGGCTTAATTGAGGCTCTGCAAGAGGAATTGAACAGTAACAAGGACAATGGTTCATCCTGCATGGAGCTGTCACCCAGGTTAAATCAGCCTATGTCAAGACTGCTTCCATAAAGAAAACAAGAGGAGTCATTACCATAGGAGACTCCCTTCTGAAGGGAACAAAAAGCCCAATATGCCATCTGTAACCACTTCTTAGAGAAGTCTGCTGCCTCCCTAGGGTCCAAGTTCCTACCCCAGTATGGCCTTCAGATTATTATCCATTATTGTTTTTTCAGGTTGACAGTGATGAGGTTGCATCAGGAAGTCCAGAAGCAATCAGGAGAGACTTCAGGGTTTTGGGATGACTGGTTAGGAGATGAGGAGGGCAAGTAGTGATGTGTTCTCCCCTACCATTTCAGTTTCAGGAAATGATGAGGGAAGAAACAGGAAGAGCCAGGGACCAATGCTTGGCTTTGAGCCTGGTGTCACTGGCAGAGTTTGGGATTTTTGATCGTGGGTCAGTTTATATGACAGCAGGGCTGGTGGCAACAGGTGGGGTACACCTGTCTCAGAGGGGGGAAAGGATCTTTTCCCAGGAGTTAGCAGGGATCATTGAGGGAGCTTTAAACTAGATTTGGAGGGACAGAGAGATAAAACCAGGTTCACTAGAGATAAGCCTGGGGGCACTGGTGTTTGAGGGACAGTGTGCTAGTGAGGTCCTTCAGCCTGCTGTCTCAGTGGGAGGTAGGGGATGGAGATCCATGTGGCAGCAATGAAACAAGAGTTATTGATGTGTTGGAAATTGCAGAGGCTCCTGAGAATGGTTGTGCAGGAATTGGGGCTTCTCCCCGCAAAAAGTGGAAGGATCAATAGCCCAACTGAAGTACATCTACATTAATGCTTGCAGCACAGGCAACAAAGAGGAGGAGCTGAATGCTGTTGCGCAGTGGTAATACTATGACAGTTGCCTTTGTGGAAACATGATGAAATGTGACTGGCACAACTAGAGTGTACTCTTGGGTAAAAATGTCTGGACAGCTGGACCCAGAGAGTGGTGGTGAATGGAGTTAATTCCAGCTGGTGGCTGGTCACTAATGATGTTCCCCAAGGCTCAGTATTGGGGCCAGCCCTGTGTAATGTCTTAATCAATGACCTGGATGAGGGGATCGAGTGCACCCTCAGTCAGTTTGGAGGTGAGGCCAGCTTGGGTGGGAGCATTAATCTGCTGGAGGTTAGGGGTGGCTTTGCCGAGGGACCTGGACAGACTGGATCAAAGGGCTGAGACCAGATGTATGAGGTCCAACAAGGCCAAGTGGTGGGTCCTGCGCTTGGGTCACAACAACCCACTGCAGTGCTACAGACTGGGAGAAGTGACTGAAAAGCTGCCTGGTGGAAAAGAACCTGGAGGTGCTGATTGATGGCAGCTAAACACAAGCCAGCAGTGTGCCCAGGTGGCCAAGAAGGCCAGTGGCATCCTGGCCTGTATCAGGAATAGTGTAGCCATCAGGACTAGGGCAGTGATCATTTCCCTGCACTTGACACTGGTGAGGCTGCACCTTGAATCCTGTGTTCGGTTCTGGGGCCCTCAGTCCAGGAAGGACATTGAAGTTGTGCTGTGTGTCCAGAGAAGGGCNACTGCAGTGCTACAGACTGGGAGAAGTGACTGAAAAGCTGCCTGGTGGAAAAGAACCTGGAGGTGCTGATTGATGGCAGCTAAACACAAGCCAGCAGTGTGCCCAGGTGGCCAAGAAGGCCAGTGGCATCCTGGCCTGTATCAGGAATAGTGTAGCCATCAGGACTAGGGCAGTGATCATTTCCCTGCACTTGACACTGGTGAGGCTGCACCTTGAATCCTGTGTTCGGTTCTGGGGCCCTCAGTCCAGGAAGGACATTGAAGTTGTGCTGTGTGTCCAGAGAAGGGCAGTGGAGCTGGTGAAGGGTCTGAAGCACAATCCTTATGAGGAGTGGCTGGGGGGGGCTGGGGTTGTTTATCCTGGAGAAGAAAAGGAGGCTCTGGGGAGACCTTGTGGCTGTCTGCAACTACCTGAAAGGAGGCTGTAGCCAGGTGGGGACCTGTCTCTTGTCCCAAGTAACAAGCAATAGGACAAGAGGAAATGGCCTCAAATTGCACTGTGGGAGGTTTAGGTTGGATATTAGGAAAAATCTTCTCTGTTGTCAATTATTTGAACAGACTGTCCAGGAAAGTGATGGAGTCACCATACCTAGAGGTATTTAAAAGGTGTGTGGACATGGTATTTGGGGACCTTGGTGGACTTGGCTGTGTTGGGTAAATGGTTGGACTCAATGATCTGAAAGGCCTTTTCCAACCTAAATGGTTCTCTAATTCTAAAGTAGAAGGCCCTGTAGATCATGTTGTTGCTCACCTGATTGCATCAAGGTTTGAGATACTTTTACAATCCTTAATAAATAATGGTCTGCAAGTCTCTTGTCTAACTCATACAGTCTTTTGTAGTAATGAAGTGATAAAAAGTACCAGATAGTAATTACTGGTGTTAAAGGAAACAGCTGTGACAAGGGAGGGAATGGTTGTCTGAAAACTTGGCATGTGCTTGAGGGCATAGAGAACAGCACTGAAGGTTGCAAGCTGATTAGGAGTGGATTTCTAAATATCCTGTGTTTCTTTACAGCAAATTACTCATGCCCACAACACTGTATCTAACTTCAAGAGATTCCATGGGCGTGCATTTAATGATCCTTTTGTTCAGAAGGAAAAAGAAAAGTTGAGCTATGATTTGGTTCCCATGAAAAACGGTGGAGTTGGAGTAAAGGTAAATTTGCAATGTATCTTTCTGAGTGTCATAGCTAAATCTGAAATCTTATATTTCAGCACCTAGTCATGAAATTACTGATTTCTTTTAATTACCCTAAAGGTTTTTTTAGTCTTTCTGTTAAAAAAAGAACTCTTGTATGAATAGACAGCTTCATCTTTAAATAGTGGATGTTAACTATCAAATGCAGGCTCATTTACAAGTAATTGCTGAAATGCAAGCTTCTCTGTTGGTAAATTGCACATCCAGCTCAAACATACCAGCAGAAAAACTGCTAAGATAATTACAAGGTCGTTTGGTTTTATTTCAAAGTATTAACCTTTCTGTCACTCTTGTGTGGAATATGTAGCTGCAGTCTAATTATGTGATTACAAGTTCCTTATAAAGTAGTCAGAACTTTTCTTTAGAGTAATTGCTATAAATGAATGAAAGGTGTCTTTAAGTGGACTGCCTCGAGTAAGTTACTTGCAAACAGGTATCAAAAACCAGTTTGGAGGTTGGGCTCTTGCTTACACTTCAAGGAGCTTGCTGATACAATATCGTCTTTTCCTGCAGTTAATAACATTGTATCCATTTACAGACATATAAAATTATTGATAATGAAGCCCTGCTGGCATAACAGATGATGTTACTTCATTGTTGAAGACCCTAGCTTGAACTAGTGCCTCAAAACTTCAAGATAGATCAGTCCTAGGTAATGAATACATCATAGAGGAGATTATACATTAGAAAGAATTGACTAGAAAAGTAGCCAGGCTTCACAAAAGAGTAGATACTTTTTCTTCTGCTGTTTTTGACTTGTGAGGCTGACAGATAAATTCAAACATAATTTAATGGTTTCCTTTAAGTTCTTGGTGTAGTAGTCTTTTACTATATGAGAAAGTCTAGTGTTGGGAGAACACTGCTACTTGGTATTTCTCCTATTTTTCTCAGCTTGTTTGGAGAACAAATTAGTGCTTTTTACTATTTAACTATGGTTAAAAAGTTTCAATAATTGATTCAGTAACATTCAGTTTAAATATGAGATATTTAGAGAACAATTTTTTTATTAAAATCAAAATCTGTAATTTTCCCCCAAACTGTACTGATGGGAATAAAAGGCAAGTTCTACTTTGAAGTATCAATTGTAACATGTTCCTTCACTTCATCATTGCCATGTATTCCATTGCACAGAAAAGAGGTGATTCAATAATATTTTTTTGTAAGAGAGCAATAAATAAACTTTTTGCTGAGCTTCATCTTAAACTTTTAATTGTTTTATTTGCAGAGGTGAACTGTGTTGCACAGTTTTCCTTTCAGAGACTCTTCATGTATTTGAACCGAAGGATAAAAATGCTGAGGGAGGAAATAGTCAGCAAGTAGTTCTGGGCTTTTTTTTTTGCAGTTGGCAGTAGTTTGAAAACTGATGGCTATTTTTAGTTTTTTACTTAATGATGTGAGACCATGTCTAGCTTTAGTCAAATTTTAAACTTGTGTTACTTTTGACTGTTTCCTAACCACTTCCTTCATCTGTATCGTTAATACAGTACTTTGTCTTTTAAGACTGTGAGAATGGAATTTTTGCCCCTATAAACAATCAGCTGGGAAATTAAATTGTAAAGTGAAGTTCTATAATGAAATAATTAAGCATGTTATGATTAGCCAGCAGTGTATCAAAAAACATAAGTAATTTTTCCTTCAGTTGAAATAATGGAATTATTTTTCCTATTCTATCCAGGTCATGTACATGGATGAGGAGCACATCTTCAGTGTGGAACAGATTTCAGCTATGCTATTGACTAAATTAAAGGAGACTGCAGAGAGTAACCTGAAAAAGCCAGTAACAGACTGTGTTATTTCTGTAAGTAATTGTGGTGCACAGGAACATTGTGTCTTTTAACTTCAGCTATCGAGGGCATTTTGTTTCTATTCATGTAGAGTGAAAAAGAACTCTTCTAAGCACTTACAAAGAGATTAATCCTAACTAGCTTTAGAGCTTTTGACTTAAAGAAATCCCAGGGCCATTTCCATGTTTCTGACCCTGACTTACTTTGTGAACTTGTTCTCTTGGAAATGTCTGAACCTTTGGACCCAGAATGTTTCTGGGATCCAGGTATATACCCTTCTACTACAGTTTGTTTCCATGACTAAGCATCCTAATTACTGATTGAAGAAAATATGTATGTTTGGGTTTTTTTCCTCAAAACAATTTGATAAACAATTTCCTTTGTTTACAAAGTTTGCCTTCCGGCAGCTGAAAACCTTAGTTTCTGTCCTGTTTGTGTTCATCCTTTCAGCAAGTTTTGGTTTTTGTTTGGGTTTTGGATGGTTTTTTTGTTGGTTTTTTTTCAATTTTGACTGCACAGAAGATGACCTCAGATCTCAGATCAATAACAGTCATTCCATTGCAAAGCCCTGAGTATAAAATAACACCTGACTCTCTGTTCTCAATGACTCTTGGAACAAGTGTGTCTCATGTTGCGTCTAGGAATATTTAGCTCTGTTATTATTAGAAACGTTTATTCTCCAGTCATACCTGGAAAGTTAATTCTTTGTGTCCCTGAGGACATCAGAAGTCACTGTCCAATGCCAATACTAGAGAACTGTAGAAAATTTAACAACATATTCCTTCAGAATTTCTTACCACTTCTTGCCCAATGTAATTTCAGCCAAAATAAATTCCATTTGTTATCCCTTGTTTCTCTGCATCTCTAACATCTGTAATATTGCTGTACTTTTTTAGTTTCCTCTTTACCTTTTTGGACAGGAGTACAACTGCTAACTCTGATTAAGGTATTCCATATCTCTATCTCTGTAATACCCAATTTCACATATTGGACCAATACTTAAGGTTTTTAGCATTTGTATACAAATAACTCACTTGTTTCTTGCTAGTGTGTGCTCATGTAAACTAGCTGATGCTCATTTAATTCTATCTTTGATACTCAATCAGTATGGTAGTTGCATTTTAGAGGCTTGCAGTGACAAAGTACCTATCTCAAAGAGAAAGAATAGATACAATTTTTAATGTCTTCAAATAAACAGTGTGATGTCTCTTTTTCTGGAAGTGACTTCCTATTCTCACCGGCTCTTTTCAGGTTCCATCATTTTTCACAGATGCTGAAAGGAGGTCCCTTCTAGATGCAGCTCAGATTGTTGGCTTAAATTGTCTTAGATTAATGAATGACATGACAGCAGGTAAGTAGGGTAAAAGAGCAATTTCTGTAAATGGCAGGTGGCATAGACGGTGCATTTATTTACTTCAAGAAAGAGGGTTGACTTAAAAAAATAAGTCATGAGACAAAAACATTTGAAAAACTTGTTGCTCTTTTCTTGGTTTAATGTCTTCTCTGTGAAGGGGTAGACAAGATCAAGTTTCAGTGATAGTTATCTCCCTGAGCACTTATTTAGGAGTCACTGCATGTGCCTGGAGTACTTGTTAGTTTAATTTACTGCCCAGACACAGGGAACCTTTGGACCCAGGCAATCTAAATGGAAATTCTCTGATTAAGCATCAACACCTCATAACTTCCAAGGCTTTTTTCAGTATAACTGTGGTTTTAAAACATACAGATGTGTCTGCTGGCTATTTTACAACTCTGCCTGGGAGATACTCATTGTAAATACGAAACTTTGGTTTGGGTCTTGTTAAAATGCTCTATGCTTTTGATTACTATGCAAAGCAAAAAAAACCCAACCAAACACTTAGAGTATATGCATGACTGAAGGAGGATGTTCTGCTTCTCAGATCCTGCAACTTAATGGAATAAAGCTTCCATGAAGGTAAGACCTTGTGCAGGTGTTTGTCTGGATTTGTCTTGATGCTTTTGACCCTGTAGTTTAATGTTCATAGGGATGTGATGGTATGCCATAGGAAACTCACTAGAGATTGCATGGATAATATCTGACACTTCTTTTGCAGTGGCTCTGAACTATGGAATTTATAAACAAGACCTTCCAGCTCCTGAGGAAAAGCCACGGATAGTTGTGTTTGTTGATATGGGACATTCTGCATTTCAAGTATCAGCCTGCGCATTCAACAAGAGTAAACTGAAGGTAGTAAGATTAAATGAAAATAAAAGGATTGATGAGATAATAGAATTAAATAGCTTGCAAACCTGCTTTTTTTTTTTTTAATTCTGAAGTAAATTAGTGCACATAAAGTGTCAGCAAGTCAAAAAATGAAAGTTTTCATCAGTGTCCTTCATTTCATTAGGATGGTTTCAGAGGCTGTAAATTTCTTGAAATACACAAATGTAAAATTCATAATACAACTGCTATCATTTAGTTTGTTTTATCTAAAGGAATGTGAGTATGGATTAAAATTTCAAATAGTTAGGATGGTCACCGAAGTTCCTTAGTCTTACTCCCACTGTAAAAGTGAAGAGCAATTTTTGGCTGATGTGATTGAATGAAGTGCTTAAAGCCTGTGCCTTGGAAGACAGGCTGACCTGTGCCCAACTGTTTTTTGAAGCAAAGGCTTACTCGTATTGGAAGATTGCTATTCCTTTGGATTTTACTGAGTGTAAGACTAAATGATTGTGTTCTTTTAAACCAGGTACTTGGCACAGCATTTGACCCTTTCCTCGGTGGGAGAAACTTTGATGGAAAGCTGGTAGATTACTTCTGTGCAGAAATAAAATCGAAGTACAAACTAGACCCAAAATCCAAAGTTCGAGCTCTTCTTCGTCTGTATCAGGAATGTGAGAAACTGAAGAAACTAATGAGTTCAAATAGCACAGACATTCCCCTAAATATTGAGTGTTTCATGAATGATACTGATGTATCTGGAAAAATGAACAGGTGAGTTCTGTACAAGATGGGCATTTGCTTTGCTGGCCATATTTTTTAAACAAGTGTTTCTTTCCATCTTGAAAAAAAATATACTGTGCTAAAATTACATGTAATTGCTGAATACCTGTGGTATTTTTGTAATACTAGAATAACTAAGGCTATGAAATGGAATGTTCAGCCACCTGAGTAATGTTTCGGTGCAATAATGTGTGCATAAGAAGCTTGAATTCTTTCTGTAGAATGACATGTTCTTAAAATCATGGATTGATGCATGCAAACCAGGGGATTTGGCTGCATATTTAGGCCTTCTGCATATTTTAGGTAACCTAAGTCTCATACTGCTCTTAAGATAGCAGTAATTGAAGCTTCATTCCTTTTCTCTATTCTTACTGTGCTGTGGATATTGGTAGAGATATAGAGGACAGAAACAGTGCTTATGAGGGATGACTTGATTATGGTCCAAGTGTAAATGAAGTCTGTGTCCTTCTGTCTCTTGCACATGGTCACAAGGCATGACTTCATTTGTTAGTTCTGTAACTATTGCCAGGAATGGTGGGGCTTGGTTTTTTTAGTTCCCTCCAGTATTTCGGCAACAGTTTCATTGTAAAGGAATTTTCAGATTTCTTATCTGTAATCTCGGCTGAGAGCCAAATATATAGCAGCTACCCAAATGATACCTTTGTCTTAAATAACTACATTGATAGTGGTTTTGGAAAATCTGTAAGCAGCTGTTTGTGTACTCCCTTGTCTACAGTTGCTGCTTCAGCCTACTCACGGGGGTTCAGCTTTAATTCTCTTTGCAGTGTAGCCAACAAACCTAGTCAGCATCAGTTTGGAAACAAGGACACCAGGAAATGGTAGTGGTGGGATGAGCACTCTTTAATTATTCCCATGCTTTTTCCTCAGGTCACAATTTGAAGAATTGTGTGCTGACCTGCTGCAAAGGATAGAGATGCCCCTCCTTTCCTTAATGGAACAAGCACAACTGAAAGTGGAAGATGTAACTGCTGTCGAGATTGTGGGAGGAGCAACCCGCATTCCTGCTGTCAAAGAGAGGATTGCTAAATTCTTTGGCAAGGATGTTAGTACAACACTGAATGCAGATGAAGCCATAGCCAGGGGCTGTGCTCTGCAGGTATAGTACTGGCAACACTTGATGAACTGCAGTTATATTTCTCAAGAACACTTCTGTGCAGATATGAAAAATAGTGAAAGTAGTCCATTTTAAAGGGAACAGGCATGTTCACTAGGTCTTTTTCTGGGACTGTGCCATTTAAAAAATCCAGAGTACTCCTCTGGTGCAGTTCATTATTGAAAGTGCTTATTCTGGATGTATTCTGTAAGCAGTCCACTCAGCTCTTCAAAAAGAACAGGTTCTAGGGATCTTTAATGGAAAAAATTGCAAGTTGTTGTCAAGCTGAAAGATACGTTTAATCAACAAGGTATGAGAAATATCTATGGAGATCCAAACTACTGCAGGTTTTAATTTTGTGATATCCAACTTTTCATCAACGTGAAACAGACTTCTATTCTGTCTCCCTCCCATTTTTACAGTTTCCAGACAGTGAACTGCATTTTACAAGCAAAACACCCATTATGTTCTTTCCTTTCTCCTTTAACTTACTGTCTTATTTCACCCTTTTTTCTTTGACTTGTTTCATTACCCCCTCTCATGAATTGCTTTCCATTACTAGCAATCAGTTGTGTTTGGGAAAGGAAGGAGGATCCTTAAGATACACACCACTTCTTTTAGGACTAAGCAGTGCAGCATTTCCATTCTTTACAGTCCTGGTATTTGCTTAGGCTGTTACTTTGTTCACAGGCCACAGTAAGAATGAGGCCAAAAGGTCTGCTAATGCAAAATATAAATGCTTCTGCAGGAGATTTCTGTTCTCTTATCATACTATATTGAAATCAAGCAATTTGCCTAGTTCTGCTTTAATAAAGTCAACATAGTTCTCTTGTTTGTCTTGGCTAGTGGAGTAGAACAGCTAACCAAGTTTATTGCATGTGTTGTTTTTTTTTTTCTAGTGTGCCATTCTTTCTCCAGCTTTTAAAGTGAGAGAATTCTCTGTGACAGATGCGACACCTTTTCCAATATCTCTGTTGTGGAACACTGAAGCAGAGGACACTGAAGGGTAGGTAGCTCAGACTACAGTTCTGTGAAGCATTTGACCTTCATAACTCAAGGATAATGTTCTTGCTTGCATTTAAATTAGAATCTTGACATTCTGATGTGGAAAACCTGTAGACCATGTACCAGACATGGTTGACAGTGGAGATTATATAAAGGCATGGGTGGAAATTTTAACCATAGTTCCTCATACATTAAACTACAAAGATTTAAAAAAATTGTGAGTAAATGAGCTACCAATTAGTATGTTATCTTTGCATTGCCTTTATGTGGTTGTTAAGTTTTAGAACACAAAACTAACTAGAACAGTGGCTGGATCCTGATCCCACTTTGCATTCCGGGGTTTGGTTTTTTTTTTACATGGTGTTCCAATACCTGTCTCAGATTCTTGTCTTAGTAATGTTATGCACCACGTAAATATTGTGAGCTTATGTGGATGCTGTTTATCTGACTGAAGCAAGAATTTAACTCCTAGCAAGATTTTAACTTTTGTAAGAGTAATTACTTGCAGTTGCAGTGTCTTAAGACTGACATCTCTGCTATTAACTGTGCCATGCCTGTGGGAAATGCAGTTGCTGCCTAGGAAGTAAAGAACTCCAAGTTCAACTTTTGGAAAAATCATAGTTCTAGAGGGACCTGTTCTTACCTTTCTCATGTTCTTTGTAATTCAGCCTTTTCCTTTTATGTCTGTTTTCTATGGAGTTGCAGAACCTAATTGTTCTGTCTCATACTTCTGAGAGCAGCCTGTGGGATCACATTCTAGGTAAAGCTCACTTTCTCACATTTAGGTTATTAGATGAGACCTTCCACGGTTAAGAGACAAAATTTAGTGGGGAATTAGAATCAGACTGGCATAACAGTGGACAGACCTTAGAGAAAGAACATGAAGTAATGTTGGTTGCCTTTCTGTCATATCAAAGAATGAATAATAATCTGGTGTCAGGGTTCTCAGCTGAACCACGGAAAGTAAATTAGTAAGGAATTAACAGTGCTATAATTAGCCCCTTGAGACTGAGGAAGGGTGCAAATTATGATTCAAATGGCGCTATTCCAAGCTTGGAATAATGTCTTTGCAGAAAACAAATTTGAGGTCTGCTGTTAATCTATCACTGTGTTGCTACCTACATCTAAACTTAGTTGCTTTTGAGGTTGAAAGTTGGTGGAATGGGCCAATTTCCCATCACAGTCAAGAGCAGCAGTTTTTTTCCCTTGCAGGACAGTAGTAATGTATCTTTATTGCAATTGTTCAGAAGTCTAAGTGTGTCAAAACATGGTGATGTTCCTCTGAAGAATTCTGACCTTATGTCAAAGCCTTTCAGCTTAAATACTCTGCTAAAAATTATATTTTTTCCTTAATTATAGAGTTCATGAAGTCTTCAGCAGAAATCATGCAGCACCTTTCTCTAAGGTTCTTACGTTCTATAGGAAAGGTCCATTTGAGTTAGAAGCTTTTTATTCTGATCCTAACGGAGTACCATACCCTGAGGCAAAAATTGGTAAGTAATTGTCCTGGAAATGGTGTTGTCTCTCATTGTTTTGATTTTTAAATGAGTTCTGTAACTGTGGTGTTACAGTATGGTTATATGATATCTATTCAGGTTTTTGTCTGAACTACTCAGTTTTCAGTTTTCCTGTTCCGTAGTTAACTGAATTGGGTTTTTTTTTCTACCTTCTAAAGTTGCTTTGTCTTAATGAAGAAATGAGGGGAAACAAAAAAATTGCCTAGGACTGGAATGGGGTTATCACTGCAAAAGATAACTTTATAACTTTTTTAATCATCTTTTCTGCTTATCATTAAAGCAAGCTAGGAATAATCACAAAATATCTCCTGCCTATAAAAAAAAGGTGCATCTTGAATAACTAGTTGTTTCTTCTTATACCTTCTGGGCTTGACATAACACTGAATAATTTTTGATCAAGGTTGCCTGAAATAGCGGCAGCTACAAGACTACAGTATTGATTTGTGTATGTAGCATTTCTAAGCAGCTCTTTCATACTTTTTGACAAATTGCAGCACTTGACAGTGTTGACACTTAGAGAAAGATTACAATGTGGTTAGAAACTAAGATTGTGATGGTAAAGACAGGCCAATTAAATAATAGCTCTTGAGTTCCAAACATGCAATTAAATGTTGTATGTTTGCATTCCATATATTTTGGAAAGCAGCTCAAAAGAGAGGGACTTTTTGCAAGGGCAAGCAGTGACAGGACAAGGAGGAATGGCTTTAAACTGCAAGACAGCAGCTTTAGATTAGGTATTAGGAAAGAATTCTTCACTGTGAGGTTGGTGAAGCACTGAAACAGGTTGCCCAGAGAAGCTATGGATGTCCCATCCCTGGAGGTGTTCAAGGCCAGGTTGGATTAGGACCCTGAAAAATCTGGTTTGGTTGAAGATGTCCCTGCCCACAGCGGAGGCGTTGGAACTAGATGATCTTCAAATCCCTTTCAACCCAGGTCATACCATGATACTGTGATAATATTTTGAAGCTACAGAGACAGCAGACTTCCTTTTGTGTTAACTCTTACCATAAGGACTGGTGGTGCGATTTGTGAGTATTCAGTTTCTATGGCTTTAACAAACAAGAAGCTGTTTAACTGCTCTTCTGAAAACTGGTAAGAACAGATTGGTTTCAGCTCACTTGCTGATTAATTCTTTGCTCAGAACAGAATTACAAGTAGTACTTAATGGGTGAATTAATAGTTCTAATGGGACATGCAACTCCAGTATTGAATTTACAAGACAGAGGATTATGTTCCTTAGCCTGTAAAATAAGCAGATAAAAGCTTGTATGCTGTAGTTTAGATCTATTGCTGAAGGAATAGTGTATGCAAGCCTGTGTGTATCTAGGTTATGACATCAAGGAACTTTTACTTTGCAGCTAAAGGAGCATTGTAGTCTCCAGGTCACTCTCAGTAATATATGTATAACCATGTAGTAGGCAGAAAAAACGTCTACTGTTAGTGTCAAGGATATCTGATTTTTCATTTACTGTTAAACCAGTTGTCTATTAGTTCACAGTACTTGTTTCAAATATTACAGTAGTTACAGAACACTCAAATTCTGCCTTGGAATAAAAGGTAATGGCAGGCTTGCATGGATAGTAGCAGCTGGAAAGAATGCTTTTGTAAATTCTGTTTCTATGTTTTCTTGTATTAAAAAGACACCACTTAACATTGGTGTTAGACTAAGTATTGTGTAGTTTTCTTTCAGCCCACTAGTAACACAGATAGCACCAGTTTTGTATTTATTCTGTCTTGGTAGTGTCAGAAGAACCTATGCCAGCTCATGAAAATAATTATAATCCCTTTTGATTTGTAAACTGAAGTTGGCTGTATTTTGGTTTTAGTTGTTTGGTTTTTTTCTGGTAGTATTCATTTCAGTTTGGGGACCTTGAGATTAGCACAGAGGCTTAATCCAATATTTAGAAAACAGGTTGTCTATGAAAGAGGAAGGTGTTTTCCTGACTCTGTAATATTACCGGTTTAATTTCACTGTGTGAGTATTGATTCTTTTGGTTTTTTTAGGTAGGTATGTTATCCAGAATGTGGCAGCCCAGAAAGATGGAGAGAAGTCGAAAGTCAAAGTCAAAGTCCGTGTCAATACTCATGGCATTTTCAGTGTGTCCACTGCATCTATGGTAGAACCAGTTAAAAGTGAAGAGTGTGAAGATGTCAGTGTTGAGACTGAAGTGGAATCTCAGGACCAGAGGCCTGTTGACAACTTCATTGATGTAAGTTGACTTTTCTTGTGTGTGAGTGTCCTTATTGAACAAAGTATGTTCTGTTGTTACATACTCTAGAAGAAAAATACTTCTAAGGAAGCAAAAGATTAGTTTGAAGATGCGCACACCTGTCAGGAGATGTCTTTATAAGAACAGGAGACAACTTGTGCTATCTTGAAAGTGTGTGGATTTCAAAATCAGTTATTGGGCAAAATGCCAAGTAGCAGCAGGTGGGTTGCTTGAGGGTGGGGTTGCTTAGAAGTGCCATAGTTATCTAACTGTTCCAAACAGGAAAACTTGATTTGGGTTGTTAATCATCTGTGCTCTTTGTGTTAAAAGGATTTTTGTGCAATCCTTCCTGTTAGTGAAGTTTTTTGAAACTTTTTGTGAAATGGGAAGCTGAATTGTTTTCTACAGCATTGAAGGAGAAGGGAACAGTGGGGAATAATGCACATTGTTATAGTTGACTTGATGTTTTAATAGTTTTCTGAAAACTATTAGAAAAACTTAAAATTACTCAATAAATTAAAAGCCACTTTTTGTAAGAGGAAGTGGTAGCATGTGCACACACGCACACAAGTATCATGCTGCAAGCCTGGCACTGGTAACATTTTCATAAAGTCCTTCTGAACTTGCACCTAGTCTGTATCTCCGTTAGTTAAAGCGTGTGTGTTTCTAAGTGTGCACAGAATGCTTTGTAGGGCACTTTGTACAGTACGTGTGTCAGAAGTGAAGTGCCCTATAGTTAAATGCAAGTGCACATGCCTTCTACATCCTTTGTGCCTGGGCTTTCATTTCAGAAAAATATCCAGCAAGAGAACAGTGAGGCTGGAACACAGTCCCAGGTACAAACTGATGGTCAGCAAACGTCACAGTCTCCCCCTTCATCAGAACCTCCCTCTGAAGAAAACAAAATCCCAGATGTCAAGAAAGTGAGTGACCCTTTAACTCTGTTAAAAATGTTATGCTCTATAACGGTGGCTTTTAAAATGGTAAAATATTCCAGGAAAAAATAAGGAACTCGGTGCTCAGAACCTTTTTCATATCTTTATTATTGTGAAAAATAATGTCTATATCTTGTGATGATTTTGTAGAGAGTTTGCAAAAGGATTCCTGTAAGAAGTCTCCCTACCACTTCCCTGTCTTCATGCAGTGTTGTACAACTAGTTTGTTTGGGTTGCAGACTTTAAAGTTGTTTAACAACTGTTAGAGGCCAAGCTTATTTGGCCTACTGAGAAAAGTTGGGATCAGGAATTCATAAACCTAAAAGGAAATAATCTATGTTAAAAACATATGCCTGCATGTTATTGCTAATGGTTTGTGGTTTTTCATCTGTACAAGATGAGAAACACTTTTGGGTTAAGGTCTTAACAACTGTCAGCAGCATCAGTAAAGTGCTGAGCTACAGATGGACACTTCTGGAAAACCTGTGAACACATGGTGTATCTGAGAAACATCCTTCCTGTAGCTCAGTACTTACTTCCTGTTAAGCAGACTGTAAGGAGAGTAGCATAGGAGGAGGGATCCCCAGAAGGAAAGTGCCTCTGGAGTATATTTTGAAGATTCTAAAAGAGCACAGAAAAAACATCTGTGTGTTCTTTCTCTGAATGTTTGTTTCATCAGAGTGCTACTTCATCAAAAGGAAGTCAGGAAAATTATCTTATTTTTCTTCTTTCTAACTCAGACAAATGAGAAGAAAGGTGATCAGCCCCCAGAAGCCAAAAAACCCAAGATAAAAGTGAAGAATGTGGAACTACCCATTGAAGCTAACTTGGTTTGGCAGTTAGGAAAAGATCTCCTCAATATGTATATTGAAACAGAGGTGAGTTAGAGTGTGGTTTGAACTGTTTTCTTGTGTGCAGTTATTAATCATTCATCTGCTTTTCAAGGCACCTCTGTTCTTTTACTGTAACCCTGGAGTGTGAACGCGGTTTGCAGTGAGCTAATATACAGTCTGACTTGTAACACGCAGTTGATAAATGTTTATCAGAAAGATTGAAGTGTTGTTTATAGCAATTAGTATCAGAGCAGTGATCCACGTATGACATCACAGATTGGTATAAACTGTTGTAATCCAGAGAAGTGCAACTCATTTCTTCAGATGAGTCTACTGTGTAGCAGTGAGAATTCCAACAGTTAGGTGAGCCAAAGCCTCTGGGAGATGTTACTGGAGTTGTGCTTTGTAGAGTGCTGTTCGGACACTGGTATTTTTTTAATTAAAATATTTTCGGTGATTATACAGGGAAAGATGATTATGCAAGATAAACTGGAGAAAGAAAGAAATGATGCAAAGAATGCTGTGGAGGAATATGTATATGAGTTCAGGGACAAGTTGTCTGGACCATATGAAAAGTTTGTTTGTGAAAAGGTAGGTTATGGTTTCAGGAACTTCTTTGAAAATACACTAATACCAAATATCTGTTTTGTGTACCGTGGTCAAGCTTCCTCAAAATCACCCTGGAAATAGCTGCAAAACCACAACTAGTTTGAATGACGGCAGCAACTAATCCAGAATTGGATTTAGGCTTAGCAGATACCTATCCCTGAAATTTTGCTACAAATGGAGTAATGTTTTGTTTTCAAACAAAGTTGGTGACTAGAAGGGGAAGCTGTATTGCTGTGTGCCTTACCAAAACTGTGAATTAGAGCTGCACCCCAAGCATTGATGTAATCAAGGACAAAAGGCTAGAAATGTGTTGTAGATTGTGTTTCTCAGTTAAAAAGCTGATGTGGCTTAAGTGACTTAATTAGGCAAAAGCTGCAGTAGAAATGCAATTTGTATATCGTAGGCTAAGAATTACTGTGTATATTTGCCAGTTTCCTGTTACTGCAAGACCAGCAGTGGATTGGTGTATACTTTGATGTTTGATGTGTTGAATTCTATTGACACATAGGATCTGCAGGGATTCTCTGCGCTCCTAACAGAGACAGAAGGCTGGCTGTATGAAGAGGGTGAGGATGAAGCAAAGCAGGTGTACATAGAAAAATTAGAGGATTTAAAGGTAGGTCTGTTCATATGCCCAAAATGCAAAATTCCCAAAATACTGCACAAAGCAACATTAGTGAATGCTAATGAATCATGTAAACACCTAGGAACTGCTTTTTCTAGAAATTAGGTACTCCAATTGAAATGCGCTACCAAGAAGCAGAGGAGCGACCAAAGCTATTAGAGGAACTGGGACACAGGCTCCAGTATTATGCTACAATAGCTGGGGAATTCAGGAATAAAGTAAGTGGCCTTGGAGTACTTTTTTTCTACCACATGTTTCAGTGAGGCTCATTGGCTGGAAGGGCTTCAAATTCACTCTCAGATAAGCTGCAATCTACTGTTATATAGGTCACAATTTTAACATCACAAATGATTCCCAGTACTCAAAAAATCTCACACAGTGTGTCATTTTCGGTTGCTTGATACTTCTGGATGTTTTCGGGCTAAAGAGGACATTTTAAAGAGCAAGGGTTAGACTCATGGTCTGATTCTTGACCTTTTAAAAGCTAATCTGACTCATTTTAGAAATGTACTCCTCTTACAGCTCTTTCAGGAATGAGAATTATTGTAGGGTGAGAAGCATTAGTGTAAAAGCTACTAGTGGGTGAAGTAAAAGATTCAATTTTATTGATGCTTGGGGTTTGTTTTTTCTTTTTTTTAATTGGTATCTGTAAATTACTTAATAAGCATTCCTGCCTGAAAATTTGCTCCTTGGGTTTCAACCTAAAAAATTTTAATAGGGCATCTCACAACACTCAAACTAATTGAGTTTGAGAATTGCATCAGCAACAATTATGTCCTCACAGCTAGAGATTACAAAATTGTCATTAAGTGAAATAACTAGTAGTGTAGCACAGTCTTTACATAACTAGCATCATTGAAAAGAGTATATTTAAAACTTGTTTTTATTTAAGAACTCTAAATATAGATTCATAGGTTGTGTTGCTGGGTAGGTCCCTCTCCTGATGTCTGTTGGTTGCATAACTGTTGCATTGTAAGGAATGCTGAAGTTAAACTGTGATCCTTTTTGCCTACATCAGAATCATACTGTCTAAACTACCTTGGGCCCAGGTGGTCCCTCCAGGAGGGGAGGGGATTGGGTTTTTTCCTCAGCCTTGCTAAGAACTTTAAATTTTACTGCATGACCTGTTTGTGAAGCTTCTATGCCATCTGTGAACTGGAATTCTTGTTTGTTGGGCAAAAGAGGCTTTATATTGACAGGCGTACTTCCTGTTGTCTCTTGCTGTAACTAACTTGCTGTGGCTTACTTCTAGTTATTTTGACCATCAGTAAAGATTTCTAAGTTGTAAATAATTTATAGCCTTGTTGGCATAACTTGGTGTCAGTGAACTTGACATTATTAACTAATATGAAATGTTTGTATTTGGGCAGGATGAGAAATACATCCATATTGATGAAATGGAAATGATGAAAGTTGAGAAGTGTGTTAGTGAAGTGGTAGAGTGGATGAATAACGCTGTGAGTGCACAGTCTAAGAAGAGCTTAGATCAGGATCCAGCTGTGCATTCAAGTGAAATTAAGGCAAAGCTACAGGTAAGTACTGTAAGAAACTATCACTAGAGGTTGGTGCTAAAGCTAGACTGGTATCTGTCCCCTTTGTCTCCCCTAGTTTCATCTTACTGCTCTATTGTTCTTAAAGGTAGAAAGTATGGAGAGGAGATTGAGTAGAAAGCAGAGGAGCTCCAGTATACTGTATACAATTCTGTGGAGTTAATTGGGATTTTTATTTCTCAGTCACCTTAAAAACTCGAGTTGTTTTTCAGTGTTTTACTGGTAGGCAAAACCAGAATTGAAACAAAAGCCATGTGAAATCCAAAATATGAAACTGAACTTTGCCCACAGAACATCAGAAAGTACACCAGTTAATGTATTTTGGGGTACAGTAAGTACTTGTCAGTTTGGACTCAGGGGAAACAAATAGAAGTAAGCTTGAAAGAGTCTTTTGGGCACAGGACTTTTCACACTCGTAGCTGGTGGCTTCCTAATACATATTCTGACTACATCTTTTCCATTTCTTTTAGGAGTTAAACAATGTCTGTGAACCTGTTGTGACACAACCAAAACCAAAAGTTGACTCTCCTAAGGAAGAAAACCCATTAAATGAACGGAGTGATTATAAAACTGAAGACATGGGAGATGAAGACAAAAATTCTGAAATGCCTCAGCAGAATGGTGAATGTCATCCAAGTGATCAAAACACCATTAACATGGACTTGGACTAAACCACTGCATTTGCAGCAAGTTATTTCATCCCATGACAGAAAATGTTTTGGCTGTCCTATGTGATGGGGGTGGGAATGCATTGTTTTGGAAACTATTTATATTTTTTTCTTAAGACTTGTCTGGGATATGTTGTGTTTTGGGAGGAAGAATAGTAATAGTGTTGGTCATGACTATCCTAAAAGGAAAATTGCCTTGGTAACTTTCAGATTCCTGTGGAATTGTGAGTTCATACTAAGCTTCTGTGCAGTATTTAACCACTTGCATCACTAAGGATGAAAAGAAGCCCTTGCTCTGAAATGTACTGCTCCTTGAACAAGTTGTAATTGAAACACTCGTAGGCATTTGTAGATGCCAAGGTAGTTTTCTTTTGTCTGGACATCTAATTGGGTATGTCAGAAAAAGCCAGTGTCTGTCCCGGTCATAAGGACTTCCAGAAGAAATCCTTCTGTTGTAAGGTTTTTGATTGTTGCAGTCCAAAGTACTTATCAGGTAATAAGGCAGTGAAATGTGTTAGTAGCATGCAGAAACGCTTACGTTTCATCTCTTGCTAAACAATACATTTTTCATGTGGAGTACATAAAATGAAGGAAATGCTAATTCTGTTAGTGTTATTGTGAAGCTTTTTAATGAGCTTTGAAATAAAGTTCATTTTACTGGTACTTCCTGGCCTCTTGAGTTTAACTGTTTTCAGTGCTTCTGCTGCAAGTGTTGCCCTTGTCATGGTTTGACAGGCCATTGCTTTGTGTCCCTGTGCATGAGTCATAAAAAGGCTTAAAACTCTCACACTACCTGGAGAAGTTGTGCATTGGGTTTCTGCTCCAAGGGCTGTACACACCTGAAAGAACCTGGAACACAGATGTTAAGCCACAGGACAGCATTTGTAACCTGGAACCCTATAGCTCAGAAACTGTAATATGCAGTTCAGAGTAAGATGTTAAAACCTGGTTGAATACTTTGGCCAGGCTCTACTGCCTTTCGTTACAGACTAAACTGAAATGGCAAAATGAGATTTTCAGCCCATTCTGCTGAGCAAGTGGCTCTGATTAGACCTTGGTAAAGGTTTTAAAAACCAAGAATTCCTCTCAAGAGAATCTCTGTTGTCAATGAAAGATATATTTTTTTAAAGGTACTTGGCGCAGGGGAGAATGCTCCTCTTTAGACATCAAATTACCCTAGAAAATGAGGCACATGAAATAGGGAGGGATTTTCCTTGGAAATATATTTGGAAGGGTGTTACCTCTACTGTTGCATGGGAGCATAGATCCCATATATAAGCATGTAGCACCAGATGGTTAAAGATCAGTGTCACTAAATGCAAAAAATGTTTTGTTTGTTTTTTTTTTAATTAGAGTTTAGTGTGACTACAGCAGTATTTTGTCTGGAACAACAAAATCAAAAGGAGAAAAGAGAAATTGGTGCCACGGGAGTTTTTGAAGAGGGAGAACAGGTGAGAGGACTGGTGCTTTCTAGGGCCAGCTAATCCCACTCGGGACAAGTGTTTTATTTCTAGTTGGTGCTTTTACCATCACCCTAGGTTTGTTCACAGCCCGGGGCAGGAGTAATACTATAGTGTGTGCAGCTTCCCACAGTGGTGCCCAATTTTCTGCATTGACTACAAGCAACTGGATTATCAAAATGCAGATCCCTGTTACTGGCTGCTTTGAGCTGCCTGTTCTTTACTTCTGCTGATTCATCAGGCAATTGTGAAGAGTTGGCAACAATGAGAATATTTTGATTGTTCCAATTCCTTTTCTTAGAGCAATAAGAGGTAAAAGTCAGACCAAACTTCAAAACTGTTTTAAGTGTGGAAGAGTACTTCTGTGTTGGAACCACTAGAGTGGTATCGTCAAGGGTTAAGTTTTATTAACAGACTACTGCTTGCTTAGATTATTGCTGAAATGAAAGTTATGGTTCTAGCATCATAAAAGATATGAACTTACATTGCAAAATCGGCGGGAAGCTTAGCTTAATCAGAGGAAAATGTTGCAGAGACATTTGAAGCAGAATTCTGTCAGAACAACTAGCCCTGAATCTACAAAAGGAAGCTTTTCTGTCCCTGATGGATTGCCATGTACTCAGTTACCTCTATAGAAGGTACTGCTCTAACTTTCCTCTAATGAACCTTCATAAAAAGTCTGCACTGAGAACAGACAAATCCAGGATGGGTTTTTGTTTTTTGGATTTCTGCAACATTAACTATTTCATAGCAGTTAATGGTGTGGTAAGTGATTAATCCCTTATGATTAAGTGGCTTATTTAAATTTTTACAGTGCTTATGCTTTACCCTGGCAGGGGGAGAATGAAAAGAAGAATAAATCAGTGATTCAACTTTCCCTTCCCTCCCCAGTTTAATGACCTAGCTTTCTAATTTACCTTTTACCAGACACATGAAAATCATGCGTGCCTGTTTCACTCTGATCTCTGCATCAGTCACAGTGAGGTGAGGAGGTTCAGGATGGCAGTTTCCTTCATGCTGCAACATAGCAGGAGAACACTTGACACTGCAAGGCAGAGATTACTGGCCAGTTTAATTTCCCTGGCTCTGGGGTGTAGTGGCCCTAATGTGTTACTGACTAAATACTACATGAGGGTTTGACTCTTCTTTTGGAGGAAAAACAAAAACAAGAAACCAAAATAAAACTTGGTTCCTCTAAGGCAAGCTTTTGCAATTCTTTTCATAAAGGATTTTTGATGGGGTGTGTTGTTACATTTACATGCAATGTACTTCTTGAAGTTCACCATTTCATCCTGGCCTTTAAAACTGTTTTGCTACAGTGATATTACTAATAGGGAGGATTTACATCAATATTCACAGTGTTTTACTTTTTGAGTTGTGGCTTTTTTCAAGCTGTATTTTGAGATTCTTGGGACTCCTTTCAAATATCATAGAAAAAAGTCTAATAAATATAAGCATTTATTTCTTATTCAGAAATCTGTGTGAAGAATACAAGAAAGTCAAATCCCCACTAAAAATATTTAAGGTGAAGTGAGTGGAAAACACGCAAAAAGGACTCAATCAGATTGCCTTATTGGGTCATTATTAACCTTAGTTAATATATGAATATTCCTTGACTGCCTTTATCTTCCCAACATAACAGACTTGTGAGTTAACTCTGTCTTTAAAATAAAGTTTATAAGCTCACAACATACATCAAATTGCCTGAAATTCAATCTCCCTTAATTCTGCATCTTAGATTACTCAAATTTATGTAAAATACATGAGTCTTGTCAGAACTGTTGTATTTTCTTTTGTCATGTTTTTTTCCTAAAGCTTTATTGGAACTAAGACTTGTGAGATTATGCACAGTCTGAGAAATTATTTTTTAAATTTTAAAGTGTTTTAAGCCACAAAGACCTCAGAACCACAAAAAAATTAAGGACAAAATAAATAATAAAAAGGGTAAAATCTTAAAATTTATCTACTGTGTAACTTCTTTCATACAGGTTTGATCTAGAATGTTTTGATGAACTAACAGTACATAGACTGACTACTACTAAAGTCCAAATGATGCATTTCAACATTTGGTAAGGTATTTTGCCCCTCACTGCAAGGTTCCTTGTATTATTGACTGCTCCCATTTTCTAATAGGTTTTACCTTCTTCATGGATTTATGTGATGGAAATGATGGAGCCCAAGAAGCTAATCTGTCTAGAATACCAAATACACTTGCTTCGTGCATAATGAAGTTCTCATTTATCAGATTGTAGTCTAGTGCATCTCCTGCTGAACTTCAGTTTGCAAATGCAAAGACATGCCCTCGGCGCACCATCTCGCTTCCATCAATTGTTTCACTGGATTGCAGCACTGGGGACCTTGCCTGCTGCACAAAGAAAAGCTGCTGCGTGCGCATGAGCCTCAGGCCCAGGCTAACCCTGATCTCTGGGTTGCTGGTCTCAGTTGAGGACCTGCAGGACAGAAGATCCTCTGTCTAGCACTAGGTGAATGGGCAGGCTGTGAGGGTCTGTTGATGTTCCATAGGGAACCCGGGGGTGTTTCCAGGAGGCACTGGTGGAAACCTCCCAAGGGTCCTGGGGCAGGAGTGAAGTGACCAGAGGACTCACCTCAAAGTTCAGGATAATCCCAGTGGTAAAGTCTTCAGTTAACTTCTGGAGAGAGGAGGAGCAGAAAGCTCGAACAGAAACGAGTGTCACTGTTTTAAACAAGCTATAAAGGAAGGAGGGACTCGTGGAATATTTATGTGACTAATCTTTAGCCTTTGGCCCTTTATTCATGTTTAGGGCTACTGGTTAACTCTGCAGATAAGAATACTGTACTGACAGGAGAGTTACTCAGTTTGAGTGGAGGGTTTAACTTCCCTGTTACAGCTGAGCGTCTGATTGCCAGGGTGTCTATTGCTCTGCTACAGATAATGTTTGTGTTCTATGCATATATTTATGTTTTGTGTCTCCCTGTGATTAAGTCACAGCACAGCTCCTTGATAAATAGTCCAAAAATAGATACATGTTTGTTTATTCCATGAATGAACCTTAATAAGTTCCCCCAAACTGGTATTGATTTCAGTGAATGTTAATTCAGAGAGCTTTCAGATGACTTTCAAAAGTGGTGAAGGAGACAAAACTGCATAGAAAAAAAAGGATTTAAGCATAAAATTTTCGATTTTTGTTTGGAGTTGTTTTTTGGTTTTGTTTGGGTTTTTTGTTTGGTTGGTTTTGGATGTGTTTTTCTTTTTTGTTAAAAAAGCCTAACAGGTATAATAAAACCTCTTAACATCTGCATTTTTAGATGTTGGCATGTCTTATAAGCTGGTCTATAGTTCTTCCGGCTGAAGGAAGTAAAATATTTTTTGACCATGTTCTTACTCCTCAGAATGTAAGTTGCATAGGAAAAATACAAAAAGCTCAAAGACATCCCCTATTGAATGAGGAAACCTCATCCTCTCACGTGTAGGGCCCAGTGGTTTAAAATACAGATGAAGGCTGAAGCAGAAGAGGTGAGAGAGAAAAGTACAGGTGTAAGCACTAAATGCAGTCTGTGAATCTAAGCCACAGGTGCTCACCCACCAATGCATCCAGCCAGTAGGGTGATTAGGAAAGGCTGCACTGGCTTCCTGCAGGTGCTCCTTCCCTGTGCATCTGCTGTACTCCACTTGCTTGCTTGGCTGGTA
The DNA here is from genome assembly GCA_013396755.1 of Sclerurus mexicanus. NCBI lineage: Eukaryota > Metazoa > Chordata > Aves > Passeriformes > Furnariidae > Sclerurus > Sclerurus mexicanus. The sequence goes on from VWZF01006549.1 coordinate 949,092, forward strand.
GCATGACTTACCCATGTGTTCTCCAGGCAGACTCCAGGGACGAGCCGTGTCATCTCTGGGTTAGGACAGCAGGACTCTGCCTTTGCACATCACCTCTGACCTATCAAAGCAGAGGCAGAGCAGAACGAAGACGCGCGGGCACCTACCAGGAAAGCTGTGACAGCATCACTCACGCTGCCTGCTGTTAGATCAGAGCTGAGGTTTCCTGTGCTACCAGGGGGGATGGTAATTAAGTAACCTAATCGTGTTGCCGTTGAAAAGCAGCGTGCAGTAGGTCCCTGTGCTTAGTGGGTATTTCCACAGACCAAACTTTGCTGTGGCGGAGCACACTTACAACATAACTGTGTTCATGTGTGCTTGTCAGTGATACAGCAAAAAAAAGAATAAATCTGTAATATCCCCTACACTTGCCAGTTATACACAGAGAGAGGTCAACAGAGAAGAAAGTGTCACTGAATGACATTGTGAAGAGGCCCCACTTTGTGCAGGGCCAAGTGCAAAGCCTGACAAATGAAAGCCAAGTAAGTGCCTCAATAATGCTGTTTCAATGCAACAAAATGTTAAAACAGTTTTCACGCAGAGCATGAAACAGCCCCACGTGGGTAAATAGCTCCCACTAAACTGCAAGGATGTGAGTGTCGCAGGATGCTATGCCAAAATCCTTGCTGAGATTTCGCTCAGTCCTTACCTCCCACTGAATTCAAAGTAGGTTAGTCAGCATTTAGCCAATGGGCCATTAAATTGTTTTACTTGAAATGCTACACAGGGGCAAACTTTGCCATGTTGAAAACAGGCCTCTGCAATACCAAGGACAGATTTGTGAGAATGAGCCAAGAGGAGAAAAGAGATTAATGTGGGGGAGGAGAGGGGATTTTGTTTAGTTTGGTTTATTGTTATATAGGGCAGGACACTGCTCATTTAAATCCTTCTTTTCTCTTATCGTATTTGCTCAGACATACACACATACAGACAACGCCTCGAACAGTTTATCTAGGTTGGAACAAGTAGCAGCATCACGTACAATGTGGCGGCTCCTGCTCCAAATTCCCAAGGACATAACACTTGGTGCTGTCGGCACGCACACATCCATCGCCATCGGCCACATGGAGAAGTTGAGCTCAGACTGAGATGGACACCCAGGCCAGTTGTGTGATTAACCAGTAATTTACAGTCTGTGGTAACATAGCACAGGCTGTTTAATGGGCATAGACCGTGTCGTGTGGAAGCCTGTGACAAACACCAAGGGTAGATGGATTCGTGTCTGCAGCAATTTGTCAGTGAGCAAGCTGACAGGAGCAAAGCCAAGAAGGGTTCAGGAGTAGAAGGAACCTGCAGAAGAACAAATGGTGATGGCAAAACCCTTTCTCAGTAACATCAGAAGGGGAGTCTTGGGAGAGGAACGCATGGAATGAAATTAGTTAGAAGCAGTGATCCCAAATCTTCCTCCACTGATCATCATGCTTACGAGATGTTTATTTACTGGAGATCCATAGCACAATGCCTTTGTCAGTTTTACCGCTCACCTCAAGTATTCTCTGGGTATTTGTCTTCTAAGAAAATTATTACTTTTTCAAAACTTTAATATAAAGAAAAAAAGGAAGGTATCAATAAAATATTCACATTTAATGAAAAAACCCTGAACGTTAAAATAATTTAAAAATCCTGTTATCAGGGAGAAAATCAGAGCTCTCCCTCAGGATGGATCACTCTGTCATGCCAGGGCCAGAGGTCTTGCAGATTTTACCCCACAGGAGAGGTGTGTTGTCCTGTCACCAATTTAGGGGATTTAAGATACTGAAAAATCATCCAAGTACCTACATGCTCCCAGATTAAAAGCAGAGGGAGATAGTAGATATTAATGCAAAATGAAAACATCTAATTCAATTTTCAAAAAACACATAAGCATAGTGTTCTTTAAAAAAGTCCCAACACTACACAGATCATTTAAAAAAAACACATTCCATAGAGCACACAGCTGGGACATGGGTAACATCCTAGTCTTATGTCCTGCCCTGAGGCCCACTGGAAATGAGATTCACTGCTCCAGACCCCAACCCAGCCATGCAAACCTGTAGAAATATCACTTGGGTACTGCTTGTGACTGCAGCTCTGAAAGCAAAAGGAAGAAAAAAGCCTATATGTCTACTGCAAGTTTGAATGTGGAAAATAAAAAAATAATTACTCAACTTACAGAATTTAGAATTGCTTTTCTTTAACAAACAATGTTAAATGAATAAAACACATCATGTTGACACAGCAAGATGTACCTATTGCTGTTGAAGTTATAGCAATAAACCTTTTCCTGAAGCAGTGGTAATGCATTGATAAAGATTTCTTAGAGCTCCCCTTCACAGCCACATAAGGCCGCTGTTGGAATCACCACTGACAGCTTTCAGTAGAGCTGGTCAAAGAAAGATGGAAACATTTTATGCTGGAACACCTGAGTCTACTGGAATGCAAAACACTCTGCTGAATGATGCCTTTTCCTAAGATTTGGGGCAAAACATTTGTAAAGTCCAACCAGCTTCTGGAACAGCCTGTTTTACCATTTTCAGAACAAAACCGGTTTTGTTTTCCTTTAGAAATAAACTTCAAGTTGTGTTTATAATCCATAAGATAATTATGTGGCAGAAGTTAAAGCAAACCATTTCACTTTATCTTAAATACTTCTCCAATGTTTCTTTTGCAAAGATTTTGAAAGCTGAGGGATATTCATTCAGCACCTGCTTTTTTCCACCAGTGCAGCCAGTGGGAAACAGCATGTGAAATTTGTGGCTGCTGCAGCTGGAGGTCATAATTCAAACCGTGATGTTACCTCTGTGACCAGCCGAGGCAAGGAGAGTCAGCGGACAGTAGCTGTCACACAGGATATCTCCTTTGTAGCCACAGGGCTGGATGGAAGCAGAGGAAAAAACCACAAAAGAAAGAGTGTTCATCCTCCCCTTTCACTCCTTGGCAGATTCTTCAGCTTGATCAGACCATACACATAAGCCTGACCCCGCAGCAATCTTGCAGCACCTGATTTCCACTGCCATCTCGGTTCACAACCGTGCAATTTTAACTGTCTGGCCTTTCCCAAGTTCTTATTATTTCTGTCTGACTTTTCCACCTAGACCTTATGAAAACCAGTGACTGAGGATCAAAGCTAAGATTAAATTAACAGCTTAACACAGAAATCTCATTTGCCTGAATTAAATCAAGACCAGGTTTTTCTCTGTTGTGCCATGCTGGCTTACCCTATGCAGTAACTCACTGCTCTCATTAAATAATGCACTTGAAATACAGACCCGAGGTGAATCCTTATCATGTCATTCTGCCAAAGGGCTGAGGTTTCTGAGCATGAGTGGACCTCATCTGTCAAGTTCTGGCCCAAAGAAACAGGCAGGGGAGAGGCTGTTTTGGCCTCCACCAGAAGTGGTTTGTCCTCCTTGGCCCCAGGCACACAGTCCCTGCTTGGGGAACAGGAATGTCAGCCCTATACAGGCAAAGTGGCCCTTACTGGCAAAAGGAGCTGGCCAAAAAATGGGAAATCCACTTCACAGATGATAAAGAAGTTTCTGATCTTTTTCCACCAATTTGGATAAAATAAACTACTTTTTCTTTTAAGAGAGAGCAAGCAAGAGGAGTGTCCCAAAATAGCCAGCAGCTTATTACAAGATTCCAGCCCCCATTCTGTCCCATTTTCAATATTGACAAATTCATTGAAGCCAATATATTTGGTTTCAACGGGTAACAAAACGGTCAAAACCTCTTTTGTAGTTGATGACTGCTGTTGTCTCCCTGGGAGCTCTAAAAAAATCTCACTGGACCTCAGTAGCAAAAAACAGGCCCTTCAGATCAGCACAAGTAATAAACATATTTCCTCTCTGCATCTTAAATCTGTTGCCACCATAGTTTGGCTACCCAACAAAAGGCAGCTGGATGCTTCTCTGAACACTGGCAAACTCAGCTTTTCAAAGAACTTTTTTCCCAGTGAATTGTCCAAGATTCTGCATTCAGAGGAGAATAAAACCTCATGGTGTTTCTGCAAAGATGTACAGACACACCCAGCTCTCTGGGTTGATTAGTCAAAAATTGCTTCCAGCTCCCAAAGTCAGCCGACAAACAAGCAACTGGGTGGTTTTCCACCCAGTGGGGCAGACAGGGCAGTTGGCAGTGTAACACCAGATCCCTTGTGGAAAGATCGCTGAGGTTTTATATATCTTGGGCAAAGTTTTGGTTTCAAGGCCAAACAGCAGGTTCTAGAGGTGGCAAAACGATTTTTGCTCAATCTTATTTTTCACCAAGCTCTAACTACAGAATCTGGATTTTCATTTAAAACAATTTCACATTTATTTTATGCTAACATATAATGTCTTTCAGATGCAGTCTTCCTACTTAGAAAGCACACATTTATTCTTCTGTCCCACCCAACAGCCACAATACATCGAGAAGAACATTCAGGACACAGCTCTGGATGATATGATTTATCAACATTTCCAAAATTAGAAAGAGACGTGGTATTCGCATATTGTTAGTTCAAATACTCAAACGTGAGCCAATTTACCCACTGGTCTGCAAAGGGATGGAGTAGTCATGTTTTTCTACTCTGGAATTATTATTCCTCTTGGAAACTACAGAATCTTTTCTTAATGCGCTTGGTCCCCTGCTTAGCGCAAAAGGTCCTTGCTCGCATGAGATGCAAGACTACAAATAGCACCAGTTCAGCTGTCTTTAAAAGAAAACAAACAAAAAAGACAAAGAAAGTTTGGTCTTGAAAAATAGCTCAAACTTTCCACTCAAACTCATAGAATCATAGAAATATTAAGGTTGGAAAAGACCTAGATCATTGTGTCTAACTGTTAACTCAGCAACACCGTGTTCACCACTAAACCATGTCCCCAAATGCCACAACTACCCATTTTTGAATGCTTTCAGGGATGCTGATTCCACCACTTCCTTGGGCAGCCTGATCTAATGCTTGACCACCCTTTCACTGAAGAAATTTTTCCTAATATCCAATATAAGCCTCCCTTGGCACAACTTGAGGCCATTTCCCCTCGTCCTGTCCTGGCCTGTTGCCTGGGAGAAGAGACTGATCCCCACCTGGCTACACCCTCCTTTCAGGTAGTTACAGAGAGCAATACGGTTGCCCCTGAGACTTCTCTGGGATAAACAGCTCCCTCAGACACTCCTTATCAGACTTGTGGTCCAGCTCCATTGGCCTCCTCTGGACATGCTCCAGCATCTCAGTTGTCCGTCTTGCAGTGAGGAGCCCAGAACTGAACACAGAATTTGAGGCATCACCTCAACGATGCCGAGTACAGGGGGATGGTCACTGCACTGGTCCTGCTGGCCATGCTATTTCTGACACAAGCCAGATGCCACTGGCCTTCTTGGCCACCAGGGAACACAGCTGCTGTCAACCAGCACCCCCGGATCTTTTTCTGTTGAGTAGCTTTCTAGTAACTCTTCCCCAAAGCTGCAGAGCTGCATGGGATGGTTGTGAAGCAAGTGCCAGACCCAGCACTTGGTCTTATTAAACTTCACCCAGCTGGCTTCAGTCCTTTGATACAGCCTGTCCACATGCCTCTGTAGAGCCTTCCTAACCTCCATCAGATCAACACTCTCACTCAACTTGGTGCTGTGCGCAAACTTACTTCTCACCCCTCATTCCCATTGTCAAACTCCAGCTTTGTTTTCTCTTGAACAGCAGCACGGGTATCTTATTTTTTGAGAGCTCCATGTGACTTGCACACACTCTGCAGGTGGGCAGAGCCAGCCCTGGACAGCATGAGCCTGTTCAGCCAGACTGGGCAGCTCCATCTGCTTACACTACAGCTCTGCTTGGCTTTATTTTTATTCTTTTCTTTCCAGAAGCTGTAGTACACATTTTTACAGAGGCATACAAATCTGACTAATCCCTCAGGAATGTCTCAGAGGAGGATCTTCCCACAGAAAAGTACAGTTACTTGCAGTAAAACTCCCACCAGATGCAACTGCCCCTGGGACAAGACTTACACAATGTCAGGGGAAACTTTGCTTACTCCTGTTTGCCTCTGCATAGGTGCAGTCACAGATCTCATCATGCTTTCCCTCTGCAAGGGGAAAAAAAAGAATGCAATCCACTCTTACTTATGTCCTTTAAAAGTTTTTGAGTTTTCCAAAAATTTGCAAACCTCTTATGCCTTTTCAGAGCACTCAGACAGCACCTGTTGCCCTAACTCCCTTTCTTCAGACGTCCATCTCTGCCTCCCACAGCCAGCCTAGCACAGGACTCAAATGCAGCCCTCTCTGCTGCAGGCACCAGCAATAGTGTCTACAGAGATGGAACCAATATAAAAAGAAATGTAGCTCCTTCCACTGCCATCAAAAGTCAAACAGGTGACTGCTGCCTCTCTTTGAGCATCGGTGAGCTCAAATAACTGCTTTCTTATTTCAAAATCCTACACTTCAGATGTCTTTAAAGAAAATTAAAAAAAAAAATGTTTGGACTTTGAAAAGTAGCTCAAAGGTTCTGCTTAAAGTTCCACCCCTTGTTCCCACTTTTATGCCACAGCTTTCTTTTCTGTTGAACATAAGAGAAAAGGCATGTCCTTAGCTCACCTTTACCAAGATCTCTGGTCCCTGACCAATACTACAATAGGGTCAGAGGAGTTTGGATGGGCTTTAGTACTTAAAGTCCCTTTGGATGAACTTGGGTGTCTGTGTCTAGAGGCTGCATTTAAGCAGCCACTCCTAGGTGAGCAGCTGCCCAGTCCAGGCTGCATCTCCTTGCACACAGGTGGGAGTCACAGGAGAGGACAATCACCACATCCTTTGCAGGACCTGCCCCGTGCCTGTGCTCAGAGCATATCCCACCCTCTTCAAATGAGGGATGGAGACGGTGGTGTTGCTAGCCACGTTTTAAGTCCATGTCCAGTGATCACCTGCAGTCCCTCCTACAGAAACTGTTCCCATTTCTGTGGGAGCTGCCCATGTGCTTCAGAGAAAGGCTGGAAGTCAAGTGGTCTCAGTATGAGGGACTAAAGCCACCTTGCAGGGACGTGATAGCCCAGTGAGTAGCATGCCAAACCCTCCCTATGCCTTACTGGCAGTCTTCCAGGCTTAATCTACTGGAAACTTCTGTGGTAGTATCCAGCACAGCTGCTGGGTCTTCTTGCCACCTGAGTCATTTACCCAAGGGAAAACCCACCCACCGCAGGCTCTGGACCCACACAGTGCAATGAGAGTGGGAGCAGGGGAGGGAGCAGCATAAATAGCAAAGTCATGTTCCTGGGGGCAGCTGCTGAAGAGATGACTGGGATGTGCAGCTACAACTGTGTAGAGAGGGGGTGTTAAACATGCACAGCCCGCATCCCCCATGCTCCCGAGGGAAGGAGAGAGGGAGGGAGGGAGGGACCAGCCGCAGGACATGCTGTACATGCCCCGGGGAAGACGGGAACATGTGTAGCTGCTCTGCATCTGTTTCCTGATACATTAGCCAAACAGGAGAAAGAAAGACACAGTGCTTCTGTGGCTCTGAAAACTGAGATAAGGGGAATGAAGCTTATAGTCCTTGCAAGCAATGAGCTCCTTATCTGCCCCAACAGGACATTCTTGCTGTCTGTACGGAGCTGTGCTCTCACAGGTTTTGCACCCTCCCGACTACAGGCTTGAGGAGAAACCACAATGCAAAACACCTTCTCTCACTCCTCCACAGCTGCCCCTTCCCTCAATTTCAGGCAAGAGCAAATGCATCAGCAGTAACATAAATGGGTTGTGTTCCAGCTACACAGAAGGGTGCACAGAGCTCATCCCTGATTGTCCTTGGCAGAATGAAAACCAGCAGCTCTGGTCCTCAGCTACTCAAGTCCACAGGGAAAAGAGAAGGAAGAAAAGCTCAGCCTGCCTGGGGATGGAGATGGGAAGTGGAGCAAGAAATGCTCTCTTCTTTGAAGCATTTTCAAGTTACTCCAGCAGACATAGCTTCAACTTTGGCATTTCCCATTTTCTGAAGATTTGACTTCCAATTTGTAAATGTTCCATTACCAGCAATGGGCATATGCTTATTTTTCACAGATTATATATTAGTCACACATTCAGCTTTTAGATAATTTCAGGAAATCTGCATAGAAAGGGTATTGTATCAATAGTACAGACCTCAACAGTGGACATATAAAATATTTTATGTAATCATTGTATGATTTTAGCATTTTCACATGTGTGAAGGTAAAAGATTGGTGCTGTATGGCTTCTGAGCATGCTTGCACATAGGCCGAAATTTAGATAAGAACAGCTTTATGTTAAACAGTTCTTATATAAACCTGTGAGTTTCTTATTATGCCAAGTCAAATGTAATGGGCCCACAACTATTAACACTTGTATTTTGGGGGATGGAGTTGTGAGGGTTTTCTCAGAAAGGTTTAGCCAGCTGTAGCAACCCTTAAGTGAAGGAAGGTAGAGGTACTGCAAGTGTTTGCCTGAAGATAGAAACTCTCTCTGATAGTATTGTTCCATGGCTTCCTTGTACCCTGTCTCTGCCTGCTGCCATCTCCCCTGCAGACCCTAAGTCGTCTGGGCTCATGGCATCTCCTCTCCAACTGATACCTGGCAGATTTGTAACCAGGTTTGCAAGAGAGTTGGTCACAAACATCGATGCTGCAGGACCCTGCACTGAGCTGAAAGTCTCGTGCATCTAGGAGGCATCTGTGTGGTAAAAAAAACCACTGTGGAACTGAAAGATTAGGTTTGAAGAACAGCTCCAGCCAAGCTCCTATTGAAAAGGGTTTGAGCTTCTGCAAAGCATTTCTTGTAGAAGTGATTGTACTCTGAGGTTTCTATGAGCAAAGGGGTTGCAGTAATAAGAGCAATGAGCTGCAGTGCTGTGCTCTAGAGTGTCTGGCCATATCTGAAGCAATCCAATGGAGCCATGGTCCTGAGCTCATGGCTGGCAAAGACACCAGTGACTCCCTCCTGCTACGACAGCTGGGGCAGCATTAGCTCTGCACCCAGCTCTGTGCTGGCACACCACGTCCCCCAGCCAGGCAAGTTTGGGACTGCCTGGTCATCTCCTCCTGTCACAAGCAGGTCATGCTTCTTACTGAACAAAAATGCTTTTAATTCAGTCTGGTCACATCCAACTCTCCTTGGAGGCGCTCTCATTGCCACATGGCTTCCTGCTGCCCCTTCCTCTCCTTCACCTACAGCTCAATGTGAGGACCATCAATAGTGCACCCTGGAAAAACACAGAAATCTCCCTGAGCACAGTCGGGCACCTGGGGTGGGGTGGGGTGGGGGGGTGTGCGGGGTTCAAGCCTCTGCAGTACCAACCACCTTTTGTGAACTCAGCATTGTGATCCTGAGTCACTGCATACTCCTCTTTTTTAATTTTAGAAGTAGATAACTCCTCTCCTTTTTATTATCTCGATGTATTCCTCCTCTCATATCCATAACATTTCAGTTACTGAATTTCCCATCAAGTAACACAAAACTCTTTTGCTCTTTCCCGATATGTGACCACAACCACAGACCCCTGGCTCTTTTTTCACCTTTCCTTAAACTTACTGAAGTTTGTTAGTAACCCTTTTCCTGAGGAGCAAGGTGGACTGGCTGCAGTTTTACCAGTGTTTCTGCACATGCTGCCCATCCCATCACACACATATAAAACTTGCATTGTGCCGGCAGCTTGGCATCTCTGGGCAAGGGGGAGGAGATGGAAACATTGTAGGGACCACACATTTCTAAGAAAAGTTAGAAATTAAGAGAAAAGGAACAATTCTCTCAACTTGCTCCAAAACCAAAATTGTTTTCTTGCTACAGAGAATGGGGAGTAAGAAAAACCCGGGACAGCTAGGAACCACCACTACAGATGGAGTTGAGAACCTGTCTTGCCATTCTACCTTTTCACATAACCTAGAAGTTGCACAGAGGTAGATCTGGTATGTCTGCAACTTGCTGCTACCAAGAGGATCCCACAAAACACTGCCACAGAGTTTCAGAGCAGAACAATTGTCTATTAATAACTTTTTAACCTTGAATCATGCACGTTCTTGTGGATTGTGAGGAACTGTGTTGTGCATCTCTTGTTTTATTATTATTATTATCCCTTCCTTTTTTGTTCTCTTAGACTGTCTTTATCTCAGCCCACAAAGTTTACCTTTCCCCCCCCAGTTCTCACCCCTATCTCACTAGGGAGGTGGGGAGGGGGGTGAGCGAGTGGCTGTATGGTGTTCATCTGCCTGCCAAGTTAAACAATGCATGTCTATAGTCAGATCATGAAGTAAAGGTGTAGTTGTGATTGCACCAGCTCTATAGACAACTTTATGTCTGCCTGCTGTCTGGTGAAAGAAAACCATAGACGATGTGGTATCAGCCTTGTCTGCAGTTACCACATCTTTTTTGGAAAACCCCCACAGCCTTCTTGACATTTATTGGGTTTGCAGGGTAGGTGGGTCATTAACCTTGTACACAATGTTTATACTACACCGATAATAGTGTTTGAGTAACTCCCAGTGTTAAGTAACAACTATACTTTGCTTTGAGGTTGCTGGAGGGACGGTGTTATTCTTGCATATTGTTACAGAGGTGATTTGGGGTATCAAAACAGCATCATTTTTTTCTGCTAAGTGCCTGGGAATGGAAGGACATAGGGGCCTGAACTGGGAAGGGGAAGACTAAAACTCCAGATGTTTTGGGTTTTCAATGTTCTTATGAAAACAATGATTTTTAAGAGGCATTGCACATGCAGGAAAGAGGGTTGATGGTGGTAAAGGATAGTCTAAGGGGAAAAATATAACAAATATTGCACTGGCAGTTAATTTACACTATTTTCAACAATTCAATTAAGCCTAGAGAAAAATAAAAGCATGGGTTTAAAGATGGTTGCTATAGAAACCAGAGGAGATTTTATAGATGCTTATGAGAGTGAAGGAGGTTCTGATTGATAAGACAGTCACATTCAAATAGTCACTATGGAAACCCAAGGTGACCTGGAGGAGAAGTGACTCCTCTCTCTCTGTTCCTGTGGGCAGATGAAGAAGCCTAAGTGGGGGAAGGTCTGGGCTGAGTGATAAAGCACACCTTAGCAAGGCAGCACAGTTCTCACCTCAGTGCTTCACATTGCAAAGCTGTGTGACCACTGACCTCTGTATTTGTGAAATAAGTTTATTTATTCACCCTTGAAATAGTGGCAATTATTTCTCATTTAAATAAACAGGAGCTCTGCAATTGACTTCTCTGGGGACAAAGCAGTTTTGAGAGTCCTTCCTATGTCTTCAGTCCGTCAGAATAAGGAAGCATATTTGCATATCTCCCATTGAGCCCACTGTTTGGCAGCTGCCTGTGCTTTGCTGAAATGGAGCCATGGAGTTGCTGAGCCATTTTTGCCTTCACTAACAAGACCTTGTCCCAGAAATAGGATGGAAAAAACCCTGAATATGCAAGTCTTTTTCTTGTAGTTTGGTTGTCTAAGGACAAAAGTTGGTCAGCCTACACACGACATAAACCAAAACTGAGTAGCTTGATAATACCTCAGTAACCACTTATCATTTGTTTCCAGTATCCATTTTTTAAGATATTGATAGAATGTTAGATTAAAGGGCAGATGCTCAGCACTCCTGAACACAGCTGAAAACTAAAAAGTTATTCCATGTGTTTTTTAATCTTATTTTCTTGATTATCTTGATTAATGCAAAGTGTTAATGTCATGGATGTCAGCTCCGGGTACTTGAAATATACCTGTTCCTCACTAAGGATTCACAGTGAGCTAGACCCTGCCTGATTCCTCTGCCCAAGCCTAGACACACTCTTCTCCCACATTATTTAGAAAATCTTTGATTCACACTACCCACATAAGATCAAATCATACAGATATTAATCATCAGAGATTTTCATCTTGCATTATTTCCAGTGAGGTAAAAAGAACTAGCTGATGGTCTCAGGAAAATACTGATATTTCTGTAATTTCACTGAGTTTCCAGTGTAAACATGCAGATATAGGAGGAAACAATGTCATTTGGAGTAAACCTGAAGATGCAAGTCCAGACTGCAGGAGTAGAGCATTGAGCAGCACAGCTTCCCTGCAGCTCTCGCTCCCCTGGGTTAGCTGCCGAAGCTGGTAAGAGCAGCCAGGAAATTAGTCCAGCCCAGCTGCCAGGCTTCTGCCTTTCTAACCAGCCTTATGGGTTTAGAAATTGCCCTCCCATGTAGAAAACCTAGCTGTGCTTGTATAACAGATAATCCATAAAGAAAAAAAAAAATCAAAAAGAGAATACTGCTTCTGCTTCCATCATCAAAGGAAAAGTTTAAACCTGAGAGTGCTCCTAGGAATGCAGGTAGCACTGACAGCACTGACTGTGCTGCGGCTGGAAGCAGGGAGAGTTTGTTGGACATACATTATCTTGAAAGAAATTCCTACTGGTTTTAAAGATAAGCAAAATTGTTTCCTATTATTAAAGCTGTTGACTTTTATGGCTGGAGGTAGAAATTGCTGCTTTAATGGAGACAAAATGATTCAGCTACAAAGAGGAAGAGATTAATATTGAATAAAAGATACTCATAGGAAGGTGCAGTCTGCTGGGCAAGTTTCTGTTCTGATTTTGTGTCTGGAGAAAGGAAGTACATAGGTAAATGGAAAAGAATATGTCAAGCTCTTTGTACAAGAGAAACGGGTGTAAACATGTAGCTGAGCCTTTTATCCTCAGCACTCTGCTGCTCACACTCTCCATCACCAAATGACAGAGCAGCTCTGAGCTGTTTATTGCTTTTATTTCTTTTTAATTCCTGTAACTCAATCTCTGTGCATCTTCCAGCAGATATAAGTCACACTGGAAGAAAGAACAGCTGTAATTGTTCTGGGAAAGTATTCAGGGTGTAAAGGTCTCCCAAAGCAAACATGGGAACCCAATAGCTTTCGCCACTCCTCAGGGGGAATGGATAGTGCTTTTTAACAGTGCTGGGAATTGATTGGGAAGATGCTTTTCTGTGATCTTATCACCCTTTTACTTCAAGCTGAAGAGGTCTCAGAGCATCCCTCCTGGAAGCACACACTGCTCAGTATTCCCTGCAAATCATCCCAACCCAAACCAGCTCCCTGAGACTCAGCAACCCCCTATCAGAGGCATAACCTGTCTCTTACAACCTACTTCTGTAGCCTTCACTTTAAAACCCATCCAAGGAGATGGTACAACTTGCTTTCTTCCTCCTACCTTTCAATTTTAAAGAAAACAAAACCCGACAAAACATCACCAATTATTGTGATAGTAGCAAAGCAACATTTTGAGAAAAGCATCCAAACTCGTAGGGGTTTGAAATCCTAAAGCTCTCAATATTGTGGGATGTGTTTTGCTTTCAGAGCCCAATCCTTCAGCTCTCTGAAAAGTGACAAGCAGCTGTGAGCCTTATAGCTGTTCCCTGGTAAATACCATAAACTAACTGCCAGATAATGTAGGCTTTCTCCAAGAAGTCTGCAAAGGCAGTAAGCACCATCTGCTGGCTTCAGCATGAAAGAGGAAGACAGGAATTTTTCATCAGGGTGAGTGCCTCTTCAGATCTTCTGCCTCCAGTTTTAGGGCAAACTCAAAGAAACTGGTCCAACAACAGCAAACCAAAGCAACCAGGGTAGCCTAACCAGAGCAAGACTGTCTAGGGAACATCAGTCATTCTGCTGCCAAATCAAGGCAAGATAGAACAAAGACAAGAAAGTTAAACGCACTGAAAATTCACAATAGCTTTGTCAGCATTCAAACTGAGCATCATTGAAGACCTTAATTTTTTGCCTGGCTTTGCATTATATTTGAGACACAAACACTCTGCAGAGAACATGAGCCAGAGATTGCCACAGACTTTAAAAAAAGGAACAGCCAAGAAGTGTTTTGCAAGAAAATGGTACATGTAGACTTGTTTTGCCCCCTCAGACCCTGATCTCAAACAAGGATGTTGGGATTTGGCACAAATAGAGTGAGGCAGCGTTTCACAGATGGCTAATTCATGCAGTAGATGTTGGTTACCAAAGGACCAGTGATTAAGCCAGGGAGAGCTGAAGGCACACATTAGCTTGGCAAAGCTGCTCAGCAATTTGCAAAAACTGAACCCAAAGCACCAATAAAAGTAACAAATATGTAAGAATTGCCAGTTTCCAAATAAACAGCAGAGCCAGCCCCAGCCTTTTGCGTTCAGAGTAAGACAGAAAATGCCACATTTCTGGTTAATTCATAGGAAGGCCTAATCCTGCAGTTCTTGGGCCCAAGACTATGGCACATCCCTGGTGGTGAGCATGCAGAGCCCCCATGTCTTGACCCACATGGCAGTGGTGCCTCCCTGGTGTGAGGTGCCTTGTCCCCCTGTCATGAGGATTGCACGGACTGGCCTGGCTGGCAAACAACTGCCTGGGAGAGACAAAGAGTATCTGCATACATCAGAGGGAATTTTCCCATCCCATCCCTCCCCAGGGAGTGCTGGGGCTTCTGTCAGGAAGAACTGATGGAGGAAGGCTCGCTCAGGTGCACCAGACCAGGCTTCTTCCTCCCTTGCTCAGCCTGAGCGCTGTACACCCTGGCTCGTTCTGCCAGACGGAGATAATAGGGGCAAGATGCCCATTTCGTTGGCTCTAACCAAGGGATAATTCTTCCTCAGAGGGTGCTCCAATAAACAATTGGAACTGCCTCCCCAGACCACATTTGCAATATGAAAATGCTGAGGTTTAGTTGTTTTAGGCCTACTCTAGATTTTGAGTACAAGATGAAGCATGGTGAGCAATCCCATCCTGACTAGGCTTGTCCTTCCAATTGGCCATGGGAAATGGTGGCAGTGGCTGTCCTGTGCTTGCACAGCAGAAAAAAATAGATGACTTAGCACATTGCATTGCTGTGATCAAGTCAATGAACTAAGAATCCAAAATCTCTGTTCTCTGGTTGGATTAGAGTGAATCAGAGTTCCTAATATACACAACCTCTGATTTAGGACAAGATGAATGACAGGGGTTCAAGGTTTCACTTCAGCACAAACCCCTCAAATGTCTTATTTTAGCCTATAATCTGCAAATTAAACAACTTAATGGCAAATGTTGAATATGTTCATGTGACCATAGTCCACTGAGAATGCCTTACTCAAATCGTGAGCCATTATTTCAATCTTAATGCCAGCATTCAGGTCATCTAGTGCTGTAAGTACATCTTAACCATACCAGTACCTTTAAACAATATTTATCAGCAAAATTAAAGTCTCTGCTAAGACACCCTCATTGCTCGATGACTGTAGCTCCATAATAACCTGTTCATGCATTGCAAGGTTTGCTGCTTTATCATCCCACTAACCCAATGTTTTGTTTGGCAAAGGTCCTCCCTTTACATTTGTTTACAAACAAATAATACTGAGCTTCCCAGGAGCTTAATTGCTTTTGTTTGCAATACTACATCTTATTATGGGCAGTTATTTGTAGGTACTTATGTATCCTCATAGTACCTGGTAATAAACTGTGGAACATCATGTGCAAAATTAACTGGAGCATAGCCTGTTAATTATAAAAGGTGTCATAAAGTACATGTTTCATTTAACAAAATGATTAGTTGTAAATATTTTATTGCAACATCAGGCTGTTTGGTACACCAAACAGTAGTTAACAGAGACATTTTTTTGCACTGAGTCCAACTCTGCTTTGTGTCACTTGGAAGGCAGCAGGATTAAACCCTCTTACCCAGTGCTCTCCTCAGTCAAATGGCCCTGTGCTCCTTCAGCAGAAGGCCCAATGCCTTTCTCTGGGAGATGTAATATATTTTCCCCACTCCCCAGAGTAAAGCAGGGAATGGCTAGACATGAGGAAATGTTGAGGTCACTGGCTAGGCTGGTAACGGCACAGCATTGTCAATCCGTGTCACCCCTCATTTGGATTGAACATTTCTTAGTGCCAAATTTTTCGGAGGCAGGTCTGCAAAAGGCATTACCTACGTCTCACATTCACTCACCATCCAGTGTAGGGCACACCCATCTGTTGCCATTTATGTCTGACTTCAAGCCCAGTGAACACCCAAGCACCTAATGTGGGCAGAGTGATAAAATTAAGATTGTAATGAAGAGAAACAAAAAGACCTATTCAGTGATAGATCTTCATATATCCAACAGCATATTGTGGAGAAACATCGAGTGAGACTCTAATTGATGTCAAAGGCTGGAGGGATCCAATAGGACAAGCAGGAACCATTCACGCTCTTCCCAGAAGGAATTTGCTGTACTATGAAGCAGTGAAATTCAACACCCACTTAAGCTTCTCCTTGATGGACTTCTAAAAAGCATGTGAGGATGTTTCCACCCTCACACTCCATGAGAAGACAAGGTGCTGCTGTCAGGTCTGGTCTCTGTGCATGGTTGCCCTCTCATGCCTCCAAGGGCTCACCTCAGACACCTGGCAGAGACTGAAGGCAAATAATATGTGACCCCCACCAGACTGAGTGCAGTGTAGGTAGCATCCTATCAAATATAATAGAGAGCCATCAAATCCATGCATGAGTGCATTGCTTGTCACTTACAGCACTGACAAATCTGTTATTCCACAATCCCCTTTTCTGATGGTGGAGCTGGCCCTTGCCTCATGTCTTCATAATGCATGACTGCATTTGGGAGTGCCATGGTAAGGCTTGTGTGGTTTTTGAGAAACTGTCCAGCATGTGCTTATTGCAGGGAGAAAAGCAGAGACAGCAGTATGGATCCTGTCTTTGGGTCACTTTGAGCAGGATTAGGATGTTAGGATAATTTTCTTAATATCTTTCTCAATTTGTACAAAACCCAAGAATGAAGCTTCGATTCTGTTTCAAGCAAACTCTCATTAAAATAGAATGAAAAATTGCATTTTACAGAAGAATTTTAATGTGAAAATCTGAATCTCATTTAATACTTCCTCTCTAATATACCATAAACCTTGACTAAAATCCTCTTTATGAACTTCTGAGGCTGCAGTTCTTATTCCTGTTTTTGTCTGAAAGACTTGTCCTCCAAGTGAGAAAAAACATACTAAAAGATCCCAAGGCTGTCCCCTGTGCACAGCTACCCACTAAATTCTTTGTGTTGCCATTCAGACTTTTTCCTGCAAAGTTTATCAACTTCCTTATGACTCTGAAAAGTGTATATGGCACAGCTTTGAGACAGAAATGTTATGTGAAGAGCAATTGAATTGAAATGCTTTGTTTTCATAGTACCTTTTTACTCATCTGGAAATAATAGAGTTTTGCAGTCTTTGTTTTCATGTTGGTTTCCAGACAACTAGCAGAATTTTAGGAATAATGTTTTTTTCCAAGTATGGATCAGATCAATACATTTATGGTTTATTTTACATAAAAATATTAAATCTGCCATGACTGAGCAAATATGAATGTGGCCCAAATATTGTTTAAATCTGTTTGCAGAGCTATCTCACAGTCCTACAGTTTTTACTTAAGTCAAATAGCTCACTCTCCTGCATTCCAAAATGATAAACAAGTAACCACTCTGGACAGGAGAGAAGCTGTATGTTTAAGATATCACTTTTTCATATTACATATTTTTAAATTTCTAATATTCTGTGTTTAAAAATATTCTGGGAAATTCAGTCTCTACAACTGCTTAAGGCTGTTGAAGGATCTCCTGTCTTGAGGATTATGTCCATGGAACAGAACTACAATTTAGCAAAAACAGGTCTTTATTTTCAGGCTTTTAAAAATTGTAGGTAACAGACTGTGCTATGTGGACTCATCCACTTCTTTATGATCCACTTGAACTTCTCCACATGCATTGATTTATAGCCCATTTTTCCAGCTCCTGGGAGTGGAAGAAACATTTCTGAGAAAGATAATTTCGGTTTTGCTTAAGGATCATTCATTACTGGGTGTGTTAATGTGAGCCTACACCATGAGTTCATTATTCCAGTAGTTGAGAAAATCTAATCTTTGCATTAGCTTAGGACCTTTGGAAGGATTCTATCACCTGACTCCAAGAGATCACAGCTGTGCTTCAATCCTTTCTGCTTTTTGCAGCCTGGCTGTTCTATTAAATAAAATGAAAACCTGTTTGGCTACTTTTTATTTATCTGGATACTTGTTTACACTTTTCCACTCTTCTGCCATCTCTGGAGCTTGCTGTCTGATTTGAGCTGATTTTTTTCCTTCTTGCATATCTTCCCTGGCCTCTGACACTTCCTCCTCCCTGGCTCCTTGGGTTTGCTCCTTTGTCTGATCTCTCTTTTTCACTTCTCCTCTGTTTTGATCCTGATTTCCCCTCTCTTCTCCTTCCTGAAGCTCAGCCTGTTGCAGAGTCTAGCCCACAGAGCAATTTCCATGGGAAAAGTGGAGAAACCGGGTGAATGCTGCATTCCCTTCCCTCGGTCTCTGCCCAAACCCTGTCACCTCCTTTGAAAGTCCTTGTCTCCTCCTGTCTTTGCTATCCCTTGTCGCTATTACTGCTGTCTGAGCCATGACTCTGTGGACCAGTTTTGAAAGGTGTGATCACATCAGGTCATCTACAAACTGGGGCTGTCTATTTACTATTTAAAGGGTTGCAACACTATCTCCAGGACTTGAATCCAGCCAGTTGACAGGGTGCTTCATCTGCAGATCCTACTTTCTGATGCAGCTGGATTCTTGACTCTACAGCAAATAATTTGCCAAACTAAAAACCTGCTCTTTTCATTACTGCCAAAATTCCCATGCTGCACCAGCATCCCAAGATGGAGCATAGCCGGGAGCATGGAGATCTCTACGAATCCCGCTCCCCACCATCCATGACCATTTGGATGACTTCCTAGCACAGCTCCAACCTCTCAACTTGTGAACAGCAGCAGGAGAAAGGGTGTATTTATGCACCTGACTATAAACAGTCTGGAGGGTGAGCAAAGGAAGAATGCTGGCTCTTTCACAGTGCCACAGCCCCCTTTGTGTAGGCTGCCCAACCTACAGCTGCCGTTCTAGGCGTGTGCCAGCTTTCCTCCTCCAGCAGAAAAGAACTTTCCCTTCTGACATCTCTGGTTTCCTTCCCTGTTTAAGGCTCCCAAAAGCAGATGGAGACTAATCCCGGAATACAGCTCCTTTTTCCCTTCCTTTTCATACACTTCTTCCTCCCTCAGAACCAGACAGTACGAAACTGGGCTGAAGGAGACTAAAAGTATCTCCAGAAAAGTGCACATGCTGCCAGCAACCACAGGCTGGGCAACTGCTCTGTGTTGGGGAGCCTTTCCTCCCTCCACCTAAACCTTGTGCTGGGTAAGGAGATCCCTCTTCCAGAAGGGTTGCATGTCTTGCAGCCTCTTTACTCTGTCCCAATGGCCTTGGTGGATCCAGTCACTGGGAACTTGGCCCACTCTGAGCATTTTTCCCCATGGTCTTATAGACATAAAAATTTTACTGTAAAACCCATACCTGAAATACAGAATTCAGCCTCTGAAATTCTCCAAGAATCATTTGTTGTTCAAACTTGCAAAGTAACAGAAGAAAGCAAGCGTTACAGACAGAAGTCACCCATGGTGCTGTCAGTCACACTCGCAGTAATGCTGTGCAGTGCATTGCCCAAATGCCTGGAGTGCACATTTGTAGAAGGGGCAGGTCTGGATTAATTAGCAGACACTTCTTTTCCTCTCAGATTATTTTCTTAAATCAATTTACCATTCCCTAAATAAAACAATGAGGATTCTCAAGAGAGCATCCCATATTTAATCCACTGCTGTCTCCTACTGTAAGCTAAATGTCTTCTCCTGATAGCTGCTGGGAGCTCACTATCACTCACAGAATCTCAGAATGGGCTGGATTGGAAGGGACCACTCTAGGTCATCTGGTCCAGCATCCCTGCTCAAGCAGGGCCATCCTAGGGCACATGGCACAGAATTGCAACCAGATGGTTCTTGAATAACTCCAGTGAGGGAAACTCCACCACCTGTCTGGGCAATCTTTTCCAGTGTGCAGTCACTCCTTAATATGTATATAGGTCCTAGTAAAAGCAAATACCATTACGGAGAAGTAAAATATTTTCTGGACTTTTGCAGTCATCCAAGGAAAGTGCTTTTGTCTATTTTCCCCTTCCTTTCTTCAGAGCAGGGAGACATGTTTTTTTTTTCCACAAGTGCTCCATGTACTCTTAGTCATTCAGCAGATGAGACACAACACTTTCAAATTTTCACAGAGCTGCTTTCATCAATAATTTATTGCATAAATGAGCTCCTTGAGCAGCAGTAATTAACAAGATCCTGAGATGCTAAGAGATTGGGCAGAGCAGCACTTTGCTTCATTACCAGTACACATACTACCGATGGCATCAACCAGAGATTGATCCAGAGCTACACTGTCATATTATTAACACTGTACACACAGCCTAGAGCCGAGGTCTTACTGCCGATTCAGACATCGGGTTCCTCTACAGGAACCCCACCTCTACAGGAGACACAGCAGGATGAGAGCAGCAAATGGACTGATCACAGCAAACATTTTTCTATTAAGCACAGGAAACCTTTGGGAAGGAAGGTGAGGAAAGCAGGAGGTGAGAGGAGCAATACTGGAAGCAGTGCCAGTCTGCTCAGCTCTTCACCTTCCAGAGGCGGTCCCAGCAGAGTTGTACAGGCACCTCCAAGTTACTGCAAAGCCCAGCCCTGGCAGCTCCAGCTACTGCTCCTTTTAGAGGGATCTCCATCTGGCTTCCCCAGAAGCTTGTTCTTTTTGTCCCTACCACTGCATGGGAGGGAAGAGGAAAGGAATGAACTACAAGTTCATGTTTCCCAGAGTATGGGGAAGGAGAGAAATCTCCCCGCCAGTGAGATCTCAGCCAGACTTGATTTTAACTCTGTTTTAACCCCATGTTATGGCTATCCCAGTCTTGGCTACTTCTCTTCCTGATGTCCTCAGGTAGAGTTGCTGGCTGTCTTCCTTACCTCTCTTTCTGCATGCCCTGACTGTGTCAAAACCCAAAGGTTGACAAGGCAGGGTCCCAACACCAGCAGCAGCTATGCATATTCATGGAACCGTAACAGTAAGAGTGTGCAATATTTAGCATTTATATTGAGAATTTTGCCTCCTGAGCAGCAGACACAGATTAAAATTCTAATTCTACCCTTGAATACAATATCTGCTGCTAGTCTTTCACTCTCTTGCCCCATCCTGTTTTCTTGAAAGTGAATAAATAATTGGCTGGTGAAAGAGGTGGTGTGTCTTTATTCAAAGTGATCAGGCTTGTAGGAATCTGTTATTCACACCATGCACACTGAAGTCCTGCATATAACATTGGCATTGTCTTTCCCCAAGAAGCAGTTCATGTCACTGTGTCCTCTCAGAAACCCAGCCTGACTCAGAAGATACAGCAGCCAATATTCATGGATAGAAATTTCCTCCAGTTAATAGTTTATCCTATGCCTGTCTAGCTGCATCTGCTACCAGAGGTTTTGCATCCCACTAGCTTTTATTTTCTTCAGACAATCCTGTAGGATCCAGCATCCCAGCTTCTCTTTGTCAGTGTTACCTCCTAACTATCCACATATTCTTCTATTTTCTTCTCCATCATTTTGAGGTTGAGCTCAGTAAGGAAAAACAAAGTTCTATCTCAGCTCCACACTTGGTGGGTTCATTGCTGGCTTGTGGCCTAGCTGACACATGCAAGTGTCTGGGAATGGCTTGCCTGAGCAGCAAACATCAGTCTGGGAAGCTCATGCAATGAAGATGAGAGGTTTAATTTCTCTGGCAGATCAGAACTTCTCATTGCAGAGCTAATAGCTAGGAATATTTTGGCTTATACTCTATCTTCCACCTGAACAGCCAGCCACGTAATTCAGCATTCCCAAGCCATGTCTTTTTCCCACATTACTAGATAATTAGTTTCTCCCAAACTGCCGGTGACAGTTCTTTGTCTGGCTGTCTGGCTCCTCTTTGCCAAGTTCTATTCACAGAAGAGACATTTAGAAGTTGCGGGATGCACACTGCAGTGCTCATCACGCGTTTTCTTTCCAGAAGCTCTTTGCAGGCTTGAAGTGATGCCAAGCCCTTGTACTCTCTGATGCATTTACAATGAGAGACTACTTATGAGAGCATGCTGTGACAGGACAAGGGGAAAGGGTTTTGAACTGGAAGAGTAGGTTTGGATTAGATAATAGAAATAAATTATTTATGGTGAGCACTGAAACAGGTTTCCCAGACAAGTTGTGGATGCCCCGTCCCTGGAAGTGTTCCAGACCAGGTTGGATGGAGCTCTGAGCAACTTGGTCTAGGGAAAGGTGTCCCTGCCCATGGCAGGAGGTTGGAACTAGGTGACCTTTAAGGTCCCTTCCAACCCAAGCGATTCTGTGATTCTGTGTCCACTGAGGTTGTTTTATTTGCATTCCCTCCTTTGCCGTATTACATAGACTTTCTTGTACTCATGTACTTGATATATACCTATTACGTACCCTCAGCTGTAAACTCCCATGGTGTAGCTCACCACTTTGTGAGCCTATGTTTGTGGAGTCACTTGCTCAGTGGGAACCTGCTCCAGAGTCAGGGGTCCTGCCTGTCACAGCAGCTACTATCAACAGGACCATGTTAATACTGAAAGCAACAGAATGATGGCCTGGTTGGTGCTTTCCAGCACATACTCTAGCTGCATGTATGAAAGACGCAGGTGAAAACTAAATTAATGGAAGAAGAGAACGGTGCTATGAAATGCGATCCTGAAAAACTTGTTTTCAGGTAGCAACAGTGCTCATGCTGTGAGATTGCAGAAAAGAAGCGGTTTTGACAGAAGAAGTATTGGTGATTTCCAAAATGTTAGTAATCAAACACACTGTGTAACTGAGAACAATATATATGTAGCTCTGATCCCTATAATCAGAAAACAGCTTGTTTCTCCCAGGCTCCAGTATGCAAAAAAAAAAAAACAAAACAAACAAACAAACAAAAAAACTCCAAAAATTGTTGATGTCTCCACTTGAGCAGAGATTACAACTGGCAGAGCACTAACGATTCCTGCCTCCTGTAAATCATGTCTGTGAGCACCCTGACAAAATTATTCGATGGAGCTGTGGTCCATACAGCAGGTGGTGTTCCAGGTCATATGTGAGACCATCCTGTAACACAATGTCACGGCTCGTCAGCACAGCTGAGCTTCAATTGGTGAGGGAGTGCCTGGTTCATGAAGGGATTTTCTTGTTATCTCTTGCAGCCACAGAGTGAGAATTATTTTTCCTAACGCACCAGCAGTGGGGGAGGAGGTGGAGGGAGGCTGTACGTGACTGCCACATTGAGTTGTTAGCATGGAGTACATACATAAAGCTATATGCAGGCTGAAAATTCTTCAGCCCTAAGCTCTTTTCACATGGGCTGGAATTTGTGTCATGTCCACACAGAAGCCAGTTACCAGAAACGTCTGTAACCGCAGCTGGGTGGTATCAGGTATTTTGTCTTCGACAGTCTTTATTACTCTACTGTCTTAGGTCTTACACAGAGCTTACAGAATAAAAACAAGGTTCCTACAATGCTTCAGCAAAAATAATGGCATGGCAGGGTGAGGAGAATGGTCCCTATCAAGTAAAGCACTCTAGAGCAATTTCACATCCTGTGATGTGAAGTCCTCACAGATTTGGGATTTTGTGGAACAGAAAAGGCTACTTACAAAGTCTCTTCTACACACTTTCCTTCAGTCCCTGTGCACCACTCTTCATTTCACAGCTCTTCAGTGTGATCATACGCAGTGTAATGTTTCCAGCTGAAAAATTTACAAGCTAAAAGCACTAAAGAAGGGTATGACGACATTTACAGACATACAAATGCAAAGATGGTTTTCACTTGGCTGTTGCAAAGTTGTTTTTTTGTTGAAGCTTATTGTCACAGGAAGGTACATCTTCCCATGAATAACTACTTTGAATGCAAATCAGTTTTGTTTGCTTAAATCTTAAGAACATGGGGAAAATAGGTGGCAAAATAACTTCAGATCAAGCAGTCAGTATTCACAACTACTAGAAAATGGCAATAGTATTAGAGGGGAATGCATTACTGCAAACACACTTTTACTGGGACAAACAGCACCAGGTGAACTCTCTATTTTTGACTGAAACAGTTTTAAACGCAAGGAGAAAAAAGACAGAATAGAAAATACATACTGTTCTAGGATACTTTTTTAAAATTATATTTTGGACATTTGTAAGGAATAATAATGGTTTCCTTAAGATGGTTTTCTCTATGGAATTCATACTCACCATGGGTGGTAAGGATTAGAGCTCAGTTAAGCAAAACATAATTAGTCATCATCATCACCATCATCATGGC
>VWZF01006550.1:0-38662 GCA_013396755.1 Sclerurus mexicanus
GAAAACTAAACCACCACATGACCTTAAGTCAATCTGTTTTGAACTCTGGGTTTTTGATCTTGACCATTTGGTGAGAGGTGGCCATTTGTAGGTGAGCAATAAACTCCATGACTTGGTTTTAGTGGAAAAATAAGAAGGTACTAAAATCCTGAGAGCCACCTTAAAAATGCAGGACCAGATCTTCAGATGATTATGTCAGCACAGCACCACTGAAGCTTCTCGAGTGCTATTGATTTACACCACTTGAACATCTGGCCCATATCCTTTGTATTATTAAATACTTCTGCAATTATTATGTGAACAATTAAGATTCATGGAAATGAAAAAGCAGGCTATGAATTGTGTGTTCACTGCAATTCAGGAGGAAGAATTGCTCAGGGAATGCTCTGCTCTGTCTTTTACGGTAGCATTACTGTGCAGTTTATTTGTGAGTTTTTCTAGAAAACAAAAAGTGAATGGGACTTCAGGAGATTTTTCAGGTCATCTTCTTCCTCCAGGGAAGTGTCATCATAGAATCACAGAACTACAGAATGGGAAGGTTGGGAAGGACTTTAAAGCTCATCTAATTCAACCCCCCTGCCAAGGTCAGGGACACCTTCCACTTGACCAGGTTGCCCCATCCAACCTGGTCTTGGACATTCCAGGGATAGGTAAACTTCAGCCCTGTCTTATTCGCTCAAGATGTTCTTAGAACTTGACACTCGAGACCCCACAGTATCACGTTCAGGAAGGGAGGAATGGATACGTTCCCGGCGATGTTGGGAGTGAGCCGAAACTGGTTTATTCAGAGCATGGGACGGGGGTATAGGTCTCAGGGGCAGAGTTAGGGGTGGAGTTATGGGCGGAGTTAGGGGTGGAGTTATGGGTGTGACACGGCAAGGGGAAGGGCTAGGAAGGCAGGGGGGTGGTACAGGTAGGGCGGAGCTATGTGGCTAGCTTCTCATTGTGAAGGTGGGTTTGGCCAGGGAAGGGATAGGGTTACAGTGATACAGGGTAGCTGGGTAACCACCACCAAAACCATACAGACACAGGGGAGATACTATGTAACTAATACAATAAATTGCTATCTATGCTATAAAACATCTTCGAACACAGGAATTCCTGGATTTCGAGGTAGATATCAGTTCTCTGGTGTTGTTCTCTGGTTAGCAAGTTCTGTCCACTTCAAGAATTGTTCGGATTGGTCCCCTTCACATTCTTTTAGAGAGTGTTTTCCCACACCACAGTGTATCACAATGATCAGTACTAGTGCTGAAGTATTGCAAGAATCTTTTCCCCAGTCCAACTTACCTCTCTCCCTGTCTGTGCTTGTCAACTTCTTGTCCTGTCCACCATGGCCCTGGAGCAGAGCACAGTCTCTTCCCCTGCCTAGCAGTCCTTTATACACAAAGCTTGTCATTTTGTTTGTCTCTTCTGTGCAATGTTCAGTCTGGTCAATCATGTTGGAATTCAAAGCTGAGGAAGTCCAGACAAGCCCAAGTAAATGTTAACACTGCAAATTCTTTATTATTTTTTTTCCATAAGTCTGATTTCCTTTCATGGTTTGCTGCTGAAGTGTAGAAGTACATCC
This sequence comes from Sclerurus mexicanus, assembly GCA_013396755.1. NCBI lineage: Eukaryota > Metazoa > Chordata > Aves > Passeriformes > Furnariidae > Sclerurus > Sclerurus mexicanus. The sequence goes on from VWZF01006550.1 coordinate 1,571, forward strand.
AGCCATAAGAAAAAAAGATCTATCTTTCAGCATCAGGAGATTAAAAGAATAGAGAGACATAACGTTTTGCAAACCTGAAAGGATCTGAAAATCCCTTTCCTGCTATTTCTGAAAAAAAGTCAATTGCAGGGCAAGATTATCTTCATTAATAGTGTGAGAATGAGTGTTGGCTTTAAGTTTTGTTTAACCTGAAAAGCAGCATTCAGCAGCTGGGTTTCCACATCAAAAATAAAATCCAGAGAATCAAAATTTCTTTGCCACACATGAAATCATCCTTTGGTTGTGTAATGGAGCTCAGCAGTGCAATGTGCAAGAGACCAGGATAACCTTTAACATCCCCACAATCCCCAGGGACCGTCGCATTGCTGATTAACAGATGCTTGGTGACTTGAAGTTCCCCAAGTTAAAGCTTTGCATGTATTGCACAAGTCACTGGTTTTATTGAGGGCTTGGGAGAGACATATTTTTTGGCTTTCATCCCACTTTTCAGATGTGGCATGATGTAAGTGGCTGCTCTGAAGTGAAAGCAACTGTTCTTCAGAGAGAGAGAGAGAGGGAGCTAAAGCAGTGTTGTGGGAACTGCTCTGCAGAGCCTAGCCCAAGGTACCCTGCCTCTGACAGGGGCCATAGGCACCTCCTTCAGGAGGCATTTTGGGGGCTCAGCTCAGCAGCACAAAACTGCAGATGTGCCCTTTCCAAAACACCTCACTCTCTTTGGACATTCACAGAATCATGGAATGGGAACAGTTGGAAGGGAGCACTGGAGGTCACCTTGGCCACCCTCCCTGCTCAGGCAAGGTCCCCATTCAGCATGTCTGGAGTGGAGAGTTGTTCCTTGGGGGTTGTTTTCAGTGGTTCTATCTGGGCTTCAGGCCATGGGCTTGATGTGTTGGGCTCTGTTGCTCTGTCCTCAGTGAGATTTCCAACAGTACTGGCTCAAGGGGAAAATATCCATTTCCGTGCTAAAGACAAGGCTGCAGGTAACTCAATTAACCAAAGTAATGTGGTTCAGTACCACAATTAGGAAGAGGACCCAGATTCTGCCAGAGACACCCCTCACAAAGATTGAGACCTCCACTGGAGGCCATACAAGCTTTTTCCCACTGACTCTTATGCCCTTGGATTCAGCAGGTCTTTCTGGAGGACTTTCATTTATGTCTGGAAGTCAGGCAGCTGTTACCTGTTCTCCTCCTGAAAACATCCTACTCCTGGTCGATCACTGCATCTCTGCCACAGGAGCTGCAGGAGAGCCAGGGCTGCGTGCATGAAGAAGGTCTAATCAACAAAATCTCCACTCGAAGAATTTCCTATTTTCAGGGCACTTCTCCACCTGCCAAGCTGTGCTAATGTTAGCAGTGCATGGCAAAAGGAGTTTTGAAACCAGTGCTAGAAAAAACCCAAACCCTGTCCCTGAACAAAATGCCATCAGCTCCTGGAAGACTTGTATGACAGACAGAGCACCCTGTAGCTGTCAGCTCTTCATGCCTTTGGGGTTCTACTTGTTATTTTTGAATACTTTACCTCTCCAGTGCTTCTTCTGGCAGTGTTGCCTGTACAAACAAAAAACCAGGGTCTTAGCCCAGCTGCCTATAATTCTTGATACAAACAGGATAACTCTAACTTCTGTTGTTGTTGTGGTAAAGACAATGATACGCATTATTATTTATATTTTGTAGGAATAGAAGAGGTACGCCTGAGAAGAAAGGTGTCATCAGTCTCAGCAAGGTGAGCAGATGCAGGTTGGTGCCTTTTCCAAAGGAACAGAGAGGTAAAAGTATTGAGAATTAAGGAGAGGCAGAGCAAGGGCTGCAGCTCAGCCCTTCCCAGTCTCGTCACTTATGCTCAAATCAGTGACATTTCATGTACAAATGAATACAAGAAAATTATGTGGAGGTGGAAGACCAGGGAGGTGTGGAGAGGGAAGGATTGGGTGAGTGAAGGTTTTCTGAACAGAATCACAGGCTGGAATTGCTTGACAGAATTATACTTCATTACTGACGCTTCACAGCCTTGATTTTCATGTTTATTTGTGACTCTTCTTTTGTAAACCACGGGTTCTTTTGACATGAGAGTCATGCTGTGTAAAGCACTATTGATTAGAGTTTCTAATTTCATGCCATTACAGCAGGACCATTGGGGAATGAAATGTATTTTATTTTTTCCACCACAACTATGCCAGCAGTGCTTGGGATGCAGCCATGGTGCAGGCTGTCAGCAGCAGGCATTTTCAGCTCAAGATCTTTGCTCTTTGAGCCAAAAGGCAAATTTGCCCAAGCTCTAAGCCTCAGCTCAGTGTGTTTTTCCATGAATTAAAACAGATCAGTGGCAAAGTGTATTTTGAGGCCACAGGTTTCCAAAAGGATGGCTGACTTGGGAAATTTCCATTTTTCAGTCAGACCTGCAAAAGGCCTTTTTCCTCCCATTTTTTCCCCATTTTCAGCCAGACTTCTGTCCTTCCCTGATCTCTGGTTTGATGCTCAAAAAAGTGAAGTAAATTGCTAAAGGTGTAGGACCACAGCATATGGTGTGATCATGCAATATACAAAACCCTATTGGGCACAAATTGCAAGAAGGAACCGAACCCGAGGAAGACCTGGACTAGACATATGGAAAATAGTTTTTTCCTCTCATAGGTCAGATTTGGGCCCTTCTGGAATTTCCTAAAGAAAGGGTTTGTGGTCAGAAGTTGGTGCATTAATAGAATCTCATCCTGTTGATGCTGCCTGGGGGTAATTTCCCCTTCCCTCTTCCTCCAGGTATCCTCTAAAAACCTTGTGTTTTTTGGTCTGTCCCAATACAATCTGTAAGAAGATCCTTTTAGGAAAAAATCACCACTTTTTTTTTCTTTCCCTGTGTAACAAAGGCTTGTACTATTGTGAGGTAAAAACACCAGGAAGATAAAGTCAGCCTAAGTTCACAGCTGAGCTTGGCTCTAATGAGTTTTCCTAACACTGTAACTAACATGGCTTGTCTTCCACTCTGGACAGTAGATACGCACTGGCTGTCCTGAACTGATGAAGCTTTCCAGCAGTACAGACAAGCTCTAACAGAGCGGCTCTAGACATGTGAACCCCTTACAAATAGCCAGATGAGAGGAGAGTGACTGCTTGAAATGTGTCAAAGGGAAACCAGACAAAAAAGTTCTCTGTCTTCTGCTTTTTTCCAGGAGCTCCTGACACCCGCTGGCAGGGGATGAATTAGTGCAGTACAGCTGGAGCTGCTCATGGGCTGCAGATGTGAATCCCAGAGCTGTTCCTTACTTGTACTTGAGCACTGAAGATCTCGTGGCCAGTTTTGGGCTTCCCTTGCAAAGAGACATCGATGTACCGGGAAGAGACAGAGAAAAGCTGGAGTTTTAAGGAGGGAAAAGGGACATATTGCTGTTGATGACACTTTACAGGACTGTGTGCAAAAGTCAGAGCCAGACTGTCCTTGGAGACACACAATGACAGGACAAGGAGAAACAGGCACAAATTGCAGCATGGGAAGTTCTGATAACATATGATGTCAAAAGTGTCCGCCCTGAGGATGGTCAAGTGTCAGATGAGGGGCCCAGAGAGGCTGTAGGATCTCCAGTCTTGGAGATGCTCAAAACTCAACTGGACAAGGCAAGCCAGTTGGGCAATCCAACCCTGACTGGTTTGGAGCCACCCTCTTCCCAAGGGCAGCTCCACCCTAGGAACAGGTTAGTGATGTCTCTGGATTTCACTACAGGAATGTGGTGAGATGTTCGGTCTCACTCATCTGCATGGGGTGATTAACCAGCGTTCCTTGGGGCACGGGGCAGGGCACCCCTGGGAATGGGTGTCAGGTAGTCAGGCTGCATGGATCACTTTAGCACCATACTGGTCTTACCCTTGTGTATCTGAAGGTCCCCCAACTGGCAGCTGTATTCTAAAATTCAAAAAGCCATGGGCCTTCATGCAGTGAGCAAAAGGCTTTTTGGCTTCAGCTGAGTACAGCCTGGTCTGTAACATTTCAGAGGCTCAACAGAGCCATTAGTTGTGGCTGCCCCATCCCTGGAAGTGTTCAAGGCCAGGTTGGATGGGGCATTGAGCAACCCGGTCTGGTGGAAGGTGTCCCTGCCCATGGCAGGGAATTGGAACTCACTGATGTTAAGGTCCTTTCCTGCCCAAATCATTCTATGATTCCATGATGATTTTATGATCCATGTACTGTTCTCATCACTTCACATGTATGGCCCTGCTCTAGTTTTCACTGAGACACAGAGGCTTCAAACAAAGATCTGTCTCTCTCTCCTGCGCAGCTTTGGCTTCAAGCACCACCTGCACACATCAGTTTGGCACTGCTGGAGATAATGCGAGAGATTCCATTGCTCACTGTCCACCTTCTGCCACTGCCCAGTGTCAGACATCCCCAAGGAGCCCCTGGCACCAGCCTTCAGTGCAGCCAAGGAGCCCTGAGAGGGAAGTGCTTCTCTCTTCCCTGGCCCTTGGGGTTCAGTGTAACACGATCCTGATGAACTCCATGTCCACCTGCTGCCTGCAAAGTCCTGCAGGCTTCCGCCAGCTTCCTGACGTTTATATACATTTCTAAATATCAGAGAAGTGTTGCTGGGAGAGGGAATCGTGGAATGAATGACACAGACTTGCAGGTAGCAAAGGGAAAAAGGTAGTTGAGAGTTAGATCGTAGTGAACATGCCAATGCCTCCTGAGGAATGAAGCCTCCTGCAGGAATGGTGTGTTTTCCAGGAGATGAAATGAACTTCTTCAGCTTTAGCCCCGAGTAAACACTGGTCCAGCTCATAAAATATCCTGGAGCGCAGAACTGTTTACAGACTTTATTTGTCTGGAGCCTTGTGCTTTGTGAGATCAGAGGCATTTTTATTACCCAGCTTTGTGCAATGTCATTCCAGAAATAAATGCCATGTGGGTGTTTACCATAATGAGGAAATACATTACAGCCTGAAAGGATGGCAGCGTCTAATAGAAATATACTTCTGGAGCAGCTGAGGGCCAGTCCCAAGGATGGGCTCTTTCTTGCTTCTTTTTACTCTGCTTTTCACCTTACTCTTAGCTAGAGCTGAATGAGGGGGCATATCCAGACCTTGGTGCTTCCTGACATCCTGGCTCACTCTCCCTTGCAGCTCCCCACAGCTGAGCACAGGCCAAAGCCAAAGAGGCAGGACTGAGCTTTCCCTCCCTGGTAATGGGCTTTGGTTTTGGGGAGAAGTTCCTGGTAAGGGGCTTCAGTTTTGGGGAGCAATTCCCCACAGTGAGCCATGGCTGAAGCGGGGAGCAGCAGTGATGAGCATCCAACCAGCTCAGATTGGACATAAAATGGAACTTGGTCAGCCTCTAGTATTGGAATTTAGCCTTTTATTATCAAAGGAAGATGCAAGAAGTTTGTCTCTAGGATGCTATAAAGACACCTTCACAAGTATCATATGGTCTGCTAATGCTACAGAGAACCTCTTAAGAACTTAATTACCTGTGACACTGAAGAAGAAGAGAGGAATCCTTTGAAAGATCCTGTGTTTTGAAACAACGCAGTCAGTTGTAAATACTTTTAAATGGTATATGCCACTTTCCTCCTGACAAAAAGAGCAATTGCTAAGTACAGGATAAGGGAGTCTGGCTGAAGTATTTCAGCTCTGTTTTCTTGTTCCATGTTTTTTTTTTCTCAATACAAAAAGACAGTGGAATTCTTGGTCTGTGGCCAAACAAAAGATGGGGAGACATAGAGATCTGAGTGATGAAGTGATTCTTTAAGTTTGTGAACACCTCTGCTCTCATAACCAATTCTCTTTGCCCACCTTCCTTGCCAGATATTCACAATCTGTTGATGTTTTATGGAGAAAGGAGAAAAAACCATTCCAAAAACTAAGTCTACTACCCATGCTTTGGAAGAAAATGGGCTTCATCAGGCTTCATCAGCTTTTATAGAAGAAAGATCCTGGAGCTGAGAAACTGTCACTGGAGCCAAGGTGGGTTTGACTGAGCGATGCCTTCCAGTTTGGCCCCTTGTACTTTCCATAAACCCAGCCTTGGTTCCTGCTACAAGTCTGCTGCCTACAAGGATCACAGAGAGGGATATTTCCTCACGTCATTTACTTATTGCACAGACTGATCAACATCTCTGTTCATTCTGGGGAACAGGAGAGCTCAAGCATTTCAGTTTGGTCACTCACCCATTGCTTTTATTTTGGCCATAATATTCAGCACTCAGGATTCTCTCATCTCAGCCTCACTGGGGCTAACACAGATGTCTGCTCTCATTGCGTTTGTCCATTAAAGAACAGTTTCAATCTCTGCATTTCCCTGTGTGGCCCGTGATGCACCATAGTATGTGGCAGCAATATCCACTGTAACATGATGTGACATCTAAAACCTCAGAGGAGACACAGGCTTATATTAACTGTACCATTGATATGTTTCCTTTACACCTGCTCTAAAAGCAGGAAAGAAATGGGTGTGAGCTATAGCTTTAGCTTAAGCATCTTAAGGTAGTTTTTCAGGGGTTTTTTGTTGGCAAGCAGATCTGCAAAGCACAGCAGATGTCTCAGACTTCAAGAGACAAGGAACATTTCTCCTCGATCCTCAGATGAAATGGACTGGGCTTTGCTCCAGAAAAGAGAAACCATTAATCCATCATTGAGCATGAAGTTAAATGAGCTAATATTAGGTATTTTAGTTCTGATGTATGTGCTAAATGAAGCAATCATTCAGGCCATAAAAGTAATGGCTTTGGGAAAATGTTATAAAACACAGTGGATGAGGCACATGGGGCTGAAGTGGCACTGAGCTGGAGTGGGCACTGGCATGACCATCACTCTCATCCTAGTGGTGTGCTGGAGCAGCAGGAATCCTGGAATGGTCTGGATTGAAAAGGACCTTAAAGACCATGTCATTCCACCCCCTACCATGGGCAGGGACACTTTCCACTAGCCCAGGTTCCTCCAAGCCCAGTCCAAGCTGGCCTTGGACACTTCCAGGGATGGGGCAGCCACAGCTTCTCTGCCCAATCTATGCCAGGGTCTGCCCACCCTCACAGTCATAGGAAGATGAGTGCACTGGGACTGGGCCACAGGGGGATACACAAGTATCCTCTGAGCACTGGATGAGTAAATACTGCTTAGCACAGAGAGTTTCCAAAAGCTGTGCCAGTATCTTGAGAGCTGCCTGCTTCTAGGCCTGACCTCTACAGCCTTGTGCTGAACATGCCTCTGCCTTGTGCTGAACATGCCAGGGTGAATTCTTCATCCTGTTATCTTCTAGCCTGGATGTTCAGGTCCACAAGTACCACTAACCACATTTACATCTCTGAACAAGAGACAGCAATTGATATTTTATCATTGGGATTTTTTGCTGTGACTTTTGTACTCACCTGAAGCGAACAAACCACTACAAGTTTCATCCAATTACGTTAAGTGCAGATGGACATACAGTGCTGAACATAGTCTCTGTTCAGTGAGAGCGAGGGGCAGTCCCTTATCAGCTCCAGGCACCATCATTCATTAAGACATCATTTGCTTCTCACCAGTGGAGCCGAAGCAAAAATCTATAGGATTTCATAATGAGGTGTGCTAATGAAAGATAGGCAGAGCAGGATTAACAAAAGGGTCGTCTCCACATTATACCTGCCTCTTACTACTTTGCTGAGTCCCCATCTTTTATGATCTCCTGAGGGAACTTTTCAAAGGGGTGCTGGAATTGAGGCCCACAAATCCAATTAATTGCTGATGTGGTTTGTGCCCAGAATCACCAGGCACCGCTTACAGAAATGCCTGAGTGCAGCAGAGTAGAAAAAGGAAAATATCAGGCATCCAGTGCTGTAATTAAGCCTCCCATCCATCCCTGCCTGTTGTTCTTGCCCTGGGCTAGGAAAATCTTTGATAACTAGTTTAGCCCCTTTGCTCTCATGATCTGGTTTGACCACCTCTGCCCTTCCAAACAGACCGGTTAGGATCTTATTTTTACTGGATTTCCTTGGTTGATATGCTAGAGGCTAAGTGGGAAAAAAACCCCCACTTGCTTCCCAGGGTCACAGCTTCTTGGGCTCAGGCATGTAGGACTCAGTGGCTGCTCAGTGGGTCACCCTTCCTACAGCAAGTGCTGGAAAGGCAATGGCATGTGCCCTCCATTCCCCCTGCTCCAACCCCATGCTGGCCATCAATAGCATGTCTGGGAAGGAAAGCCAGAGCCAAGGGTTGTCATGACCTAATCAAGGTGCCACTAGGATTCAACCAAGTGTCTTCATGACACAATGCTTCTTGGACTGGTTGTCTGAGGGCTGAACCTTACATTTTGACCGCCTACAAAGCAGACCTTTCATGACCTTTGAAATTGCCTGAGTGTGAGCAGATCAAACATTTTCTAAGCATAAACAGAAGATGTTTCAGAACTGAGCAGTTTTGCAATGAATATACAACTACAAATCTCTATAAGGGATGAGAGAAGGACATGCTTTCACCAATAGAGTTCTACACACACACACACACACACACACACACACACACACACACACACACACACATATCAACACATATCCCAGTATGGAACTCCAGAGAACAGACTATGACTATGACACAGACACAGCAATACTGGCATGAAGATGCTTTTGTCAGCATCACGTTGTTCATACATGGAGATAACCCTGAAATCCAGAACTGAACAGCACAGAACTGGGCTGGACTCCACAAGTGCCATCTATAAGGTCTCCCTGAAGCACCAGAGAAACCAAAAAGTGGCAGTTTCCAGAACCAGGCTTCAGAAGTCCCATCACTCATAGAGGAACAGGATCAGCACTGACGCTGATTTTGTGCTTCTGCCAGCACTTCACATATGATTCTGTCTATAGTAAAGCCTTCATTTCCATAGAAATGTCATAAAAATTCACATCTTAAATCACTTTGCTGTGACCTGACCATAGTCTGTCCCATAAGTTACTTGTAGGAGATGATGGCCAAGGCCCATGATCTTCACGGAGCACAGTACATGGCACTGGAGAAGAGCTGAACAGCTGCCTCCTTGTGTTTTAAAATCCAGCTCCAAATCTGGCAGTAGAGAAACTGTCAGAGGGAAACTCTCCATTTCTGTACCACCATCAGTCTGGACACACCTGGACTGGGTGGACACATATGGCAGGCCTTGCTGACTGTCCTGCTGCCCGGCTAGTGCCCAGCCAGTGCAGCAGCCGTGGGGAGCTGTGAGGCACCCGCTCCCTTTGCTCAGAGGGGACAGCCAGTGTGCCAATGTGCTGGAACCTGCACCTTAATAACATTAACTCACAACTTTTGCAAATTATTGGTAATGCAGGTGTCTTCCCTGCCTTGCGTGTGTATATTACATAAATAGGAAGACTAAATTTAGCATCTTCCTTGCAATATCTACTTCCCAGAGAGCAGCCACTACCTGTGACACCGGACACCCAAAATGCAGCTGAGAATCAGCCAGTCTAATAACTCATCTACACAATCCTATGCAATCCATCCCTGGAGGGAGTGAACCGGGCACCTGAATGCATGGAGGAATCTTACTTCTATCTATCTCCTGCTTTTATCCAATTATCTGGCTTTTTACCGCCTATAATGTGTTTTTCTTCCCAGCATGCCTACAAAAGGCAGTACACCCTATTGCCCAGAAGACAGTTGCTGTGAAGACAGATGAAGTGACATGAATAAGGTCACCCAAGGACTGTGTTGTAGAAAGGAGATGAATCTGGGGTGCTCCCTGCAGGGACTGAGTACATTGTAGGCTCTGGATGTAAGTGGATGCAACTGAAGGAAAAAGATTTCACAGCTGAAAAGTGACCCGCTGTAACTCCTGCCCTACCTCCGAAGCTAGTGAGACCAGCAGGTCAGCAGAAGACATATTCTAATGTTTTCCCTTCCCAGGGCATGTGCACTGCTTACTGGGAAAGGCCTGGCATGCCCACAGCTGGACCAGATGTGCAGCTGATTCCTTCATTTGCCTTTTTGGTTCCAACTCCCATGTTGATACATCAGTCCAGCCCTGCCTAACTGACTTTTCTTTTTACTACTCCCAGATATTTTGCAATGATTTTTCCATTTCTAGAGTGGGTCAGTTTGCCTTGGTCAGTGTCTCTGCTGTGGTCTCTAAGTGAATTAGGGAGGTGACACAGGACTTCAGCAGAGTGGCATGGCCAGAGCACTACTACTGGCACAGCAACACCAGACACTGTGAGAGTGTTCCCCAGAGGGCACCTCAGTGTCTGTGAACAAAGGCAGGTACTTAAATACATGTTCCCATAAGAAACTCATCTAGAAAATATGAAACTGAGCTTGAACCAAAAGTGCAGGAGATGGTCATAGAATCCCAGACTGATTTGGGCTCTAAAGAACCGTAAAGACCATCCAGTTTCATCCACCCCTGCTGTGGGTAGGGACATCTGCCACTACATGAGGTTACTCAAATATTTGAGAAGAAAGTCTCTGTGGCCAAAATCTAGCTATTTTCCTGCACTCCAGTAAACCTGACTGCTGTCTCCATCCTGGAGCTGACTTCATTCCACGGGATTTCTCAGTCCAGGCTCTCCATGCCTCAGAAGCATTTCTTTGTGTTGTAGTTGGAAAATGTGTATCATCATCTTTGTGCTTTTTCCACCGCAGAGTAATTAATCAATACTTCTCATGGAGGGCAGTCAATTCTCATTACATTGGCCTTTCACAAAGCTGGTTTGTTTGGTTTTTTTCACAGAAGTGGAATATCCAAGAGACACTTTGTGCTCCGGATGAGGTCTCTGCTTCATACTTGCTCACTTTGGGTGGTGAGAGTGTGAAGGCAGCACGGCAGATTTCATGTTGTGGGAAGCAGCCACAGTTTCAGAACTCTCTTCTGTAAAGTAAATGAAGGTTTTTCTACAAATTTTTCCATGCAGCTCTGTGTCATTGCTGTGAGCCTGTGAGACAGTGCCAAGGGCTGAGGAAGGAACATGGCAGAGTGGAAGACACAAGGCACCAGCCTTTTGTTAATGCAAGATCATAGAATAGTAGATAGTTTTCAGTTGGAGGGAACCTTAAATAGAGCTCAGCTCATCCCACCCCCTGCCATTGGCAGGGATACCTTCCACTGTCCCAGGTTGCTCCAAGCGCCATCCGACCTGTCCTTGACCACTTCCAGGGATGGGACAACCACAGCTTTTCTGGGCAACCCATGCCAGGACCTCATTACACTCATCATAAAAACTTCTTCCTAATATCTAATCTAAATCAACCCTCTGTTAGTCTCAAACCATTCCCCCTTGTGCTGTCACAACAGGCCCTGCTAAAAAGTTTTTCCCCATCTTTCTCATAGACACCTTTAATTACTGAAAGCCACAATAAGGTCTCCTTGAACCCTTCTCCACTCTGAGCAATCCCATTTTTCATGACCCTGTGCCAGCTGTGGAGTTAGGATGGCACCTGCATCCCAGCATAGGGTTTCTGAGGATCGCCATCCTGGCAGCGCTCCCTGCGCCAGTGCACAGGCACAGGCACAGTCTGCCCCTGGAAATACACGACCAGTCTTCATCCGATGTGTGTGGGCACTGGAGGTGCTGGTCCCTGCACGGGTGCAGCATGTGGGAACCAAATGCTGAGCAGCACCAAAGAACTGTATTGGAGCCTTCCATCAGGCTCATGAGTTCCTTCCTGACTCCATGCATTTTACTGTACAATACAGTACTGGAAGTCATTATTACTACAAAGAATCACTAATTCAATAACACCACTATCCTGCAGGAATAACACCCATCCAATATTAATGCATTTCCCCCCTTGTATTCATTGCAGAACACAAAAGCTGTTCACAGAATGCAAGAAGACTTAAAGAAAGGATGCTGTTAGTGCCATGGTCTCTGCTACCCCTGCAGTGCTCACACCCGATCAAAGTACTGGAAATTATGATTGCAAAGCACATTTCTGGATGCTATTCACAAAAACAAACAAAAAAATATTGCTAAAAGTTAAAACTTTAAATAAAAGCTGCCTGGCATTGCATGATAACAGGGCACTTTATTATTTCTCTTCAATTGTTTGACGTTTATGCCTCTGTTTAGCAAATCTGTTAGTTATCATTCTCCAATTAACAGAGACTTTTTCAGATTATTTTTATGAAATTCTATTTAATTAGCAATACAGCTGAGTCTCAAATGGCAGTTTTAAAAATATCCTTCTACCAATCAAGCAGCCAAATGGTCTTTCTCAGATATTTGCAGAATTGTAAACCTTCATTTGTCTGCTAATTATCCTCCCGCTTAGATGATGGGAATGGGAACACCTGACAATCAGGGGTTATTCACTGGACACTTTCATTGAGCACGATGTGGAAAAAATGCAGATTTCACTTACTAAAATCTTCTCATGGGCTTTTTTAAAAAGAGAGAATGGGATTTATCAGACGATTTTCAGAAACTGCACAATAGATGGGGAATTAAAATAATGGAGGACAAATAATAGTAAACAGGTGTGATAGAAGATGTCAGGCATTCGACATGCACAGAGCAAAATGAGAGGAAATACATTTATAATACAATAAGGAAACAAAAAAAAATTAAAGAAATAAACTCAACAGTAAAACGGGCCCTCCTGCTATATAGCTGGAGACCATTATGGTGTTTAGAAGTAAGTATACAAATAAGTTTAAAATGCATATTTGCCATACATTGGTGGGTGCATGTAGTTTGGGGAGAAAAAAATCCCTTACTCTACCACTGAAACTCTTCCAGATTTGCAGGGGAATGTGGCAGCTTTCCAGGGCCCTGCTGTTCAGCTGTACTATGTGCTTTTGCACTTGCTCTGCAGGATGCTGCCTGTCTGCAGCCCTTTGGGATGGATGAGCACACGGACCCATTGCAATGAGTCTGCTGGATGTGCCCAGCAGCAAAGGGATGTTTGTTAGCTGGATAAAGGGAAAATTCATGTTTTCAAAGGATAGGGCTACAGGGCAAAATACTAAATTTCAGACAAAAGGAGACAGTCATAGAATGGTTTGGGTTTACATGGACCTTAAAGATCATCTGCATCCAACCCTCTGCCACAGGCAGGGACAACATCTTCTATTTCAGGTTTTAAGCCTAATTCCAGCAGCACATAAAGAGACTTCTGCCTGTCCCAGAAGTAGGTTTTGGATGCTGTTGGTGTTTCACACATTCTGCCACTATGGCTTTGCAGTGCTCCTGGTCTCATTTACATCCCAACAGTCCTGTGAAGTACAGACAGGAAGGAAGGAATCAAGTGAAATATCAGTGTGGCCATTTCAATGGCTGGAATGGACTTAGGGTGTGCAAGGCCCCATCAGTCATCCTCACCAACTCTAACAAACTCCAAGAAGAGCTTCCAATTCAGTGTTTGGGGGACAGGAGAAAAGGCATGAATGCCTCTGTCCAGGCATTAAAATATGGTAATGGAATAGGCTGCAACTGCCAGATAAGTGGAGAGGATTCCTCAGAGAGTCACTTTGGATCTCCAGCTGCAGTAATACATTGCTATGAATCTCTCTCAGTGCACTTGTAGTGCAGCTGAAGAGTATGTCTGACATTGCCTCCAGTGACCTTTTCAATATAGTCTAAGTGCTGCAGAGCAGGTCTTTCAAGAGGAATTCAAATCGAATTTACTCAGGCAGAAAGGGTTGGCCTGAGGATAGCCCTGCTACTCACTTCACATTTCTCCTTGTCATTCTCAGGGAAATTGCAATTCTTTATGCATGGTGCTTCTTCCTGCTGCAAATGGCTCCCCTCAAACAACAGGGACAGCCACCATGTTTCTCATGGAGGGTGTGGAGTGGCCCAGCAGTGACAGGCAGTGTCAGGCATTGCAGGGGTGCTGGTGGCAGCCGAAGTGGGAGGATGAAGGTGTGAACTTGAACACAACCTGTTGAAAGGTCATGATGTGACCATGTGCACTGGCATGCCAAAGTAGCTGCTGCATGTCAAGCACCCACCATCATATTAAAAGGTGCAGCTCATTGCTAGCGGATGGAATAGCTGAGATTTTTATAAACTTCAGGTGGAGGGAGAGAAATTCATGGGAGTCCTTGAGGGCTCTGCAAGGCAAGAATGCTGACGAGCAACATTGTGTGTGTAATACTAATGGCCCTGGGGTGAGATCTCTGCCCTTCCTGGGTCAGAGTGTGTGTGTTTGGGAGGGGGAAATGTGGGTGTTTTCTTGTGCTTTCCTGGCACAGCATGATTATTTCATACATGTTTGTATGAGGTGCTTTAAAATGTAATTTCTTTGATTAATTTGGTGTCTGTATTTTCCCTGTTTTGTTCGTTCCAATTTATGACAAAATTGAACAAAGTGGGTAACAAAATATAGCCCTGTCAGGCTCCTGTCTTCATAGATATAAAGAAAAATGTGAAACTGTCAGGCACACAAATGTGCCAAACCCCAAAGAAAATTATTACATTCTGCTTGACATTTACTTTAATTTTACAAAGTTCTGTAATACCATTATAAATAATAATAATAAAAAGCAGCATGGAAATATTGTTAAGTGTATTTATTTTCATTTGCTAGCTTGGTGATTTATGGGTTTGTTTTATTTTCTTTTTTTTCCTCTCTCTGCATCAGAAAAGAGAGTGAGCACCTTGAGCTCGAGCGCTGCCGCCTGCCTGCGGATCAGGGGGATGGGGAGGAGGGAACTGGGGCATCCAAGGAAATGTGCCTGTTCATAAGAACAGGGCAAAGGAACAGGGAACATCTCTGCTTCCAGAAGTTCTGCAAGTGTGCTGTTGAACCCCTGTAGACCAGCCAATCCAAGAAAGCTGTTTTGTACCAGCTAAGAATCTGTCTGGGGGTGATCCAGTGGTGCTGTGTGGGAATGGGAGACAAACACCCAAAGTGAGTCATCTAATCCAAAGACTAGTAATGAAAGTAGAGAAGGAGTTGAGCCTACTATAAAAAAAGAAAAAGGCACAAGAGGGTGGAAGCCAGCAGCACTCAGTTTTCAAGAATGGGATGAGCAAAGGCTCTTTGAAAAACACCACATGGGTGGTGCTGAGCACCTAATCCTGCCCACCTTGCTGATGTAAGCATCACATTCTACCCTTCGATTGACAGCCGGGCTGGCTCTTCAGGCCATCTGAGCCTTGAAACTCCTATGAAGAGGGACACATGCTATGGACTGTAGCACAATTTTTAATCGAGAGGCAGCTCTTCCCTCTGTCTTTTTGGTGGAGCTCCAAAGGCCATCGAGGCTTGTCCTCCCAACTCACTTTTTTCTGAAAATCTCATGTTCTTCTCCCCATCAAGCCTCAAAGTACTCACACACCAAAGGAAATGGAGAAAAAAAACACTCAAGGCCTCAAGGTGACTTTTCCTCTGACAGATGAAGGCAAAGGAAAATATATGAAAATAATTGATGGGATGTAGCAAACGGGACTGGCATCATTTACATGCTGAACTGACAGCATGCGCCCTTTCCACTATAAATAATGCCATATAGTGACACAAAAAAATCCCTATTTATCTCAGAAGTTAAAAAGGCACCATCTGAGTGGACAGCCAGCTTCTGGACTCTCCAAGAAAATGTTTATATAATAGACATTGCATTAGATAAAGATATATAACCTGGCTGATTTGGGCAAAGCTCTGCTAGTCAGTGAATTGCAGTGCTCCAGGGATTTCCAGCCCATATTTGTGATCCCTGTGCTCACCCCAAGGGCTGATGCATTGCCTGGGACACAGCTCTAATTCACTGAAGTCTGAAAACCTCCAAGGGCTTTGAGTGGTCAGTATTTGTTGCCTTTCCCCTTAGCATCCCCAAAGTCTCTCATTTCCAAGGTGTTTGGGTTTCCTTAACAGCCTTCAGCTGTGCTGCATTTGGGGTTGAGCTGCTCCCCACTGCCCTCCCTGCACTCACAGAAAACCACCCTCACCTCTTTTGGTCAGAAGATGCTCAGTGTAAGTGGCTGTGCTTTGGTAGCTGGCTTGTTTTGGCAAGAGTTGTTTAGGGAGTGCACTGTATGACGGGATATCCAGGGTGTTTGGTGCTCAAGAGCAGACAAGGGTGGTGACCTCTGCAGCTGAGCAAGTCCTTGCACAGCTCCCACCCACCTGGTATCTGCTGGGGAGGTGCCCCTATGGCCACTGTCTTGCAAGGGAGTTTACCACAGCATTGGCCCTCTAAGTACCAGGTAGGCTGCATCCCCTGGTGTCCTTGTATCATGGAGCTGATGGGAACAGGCTTTGCTGAGGAGTGGGATGATTCTAGAGCAAAAGGCTTTCCTGTTGGGTGAGATGTTTTGGTGAGCTTGAGTCTTTCAGCCTGTAAGGTTTAATTTGTTTTCATCTGTGAGGGATGGCTGCTGTTGGGAACTAAATCCTGAGGGAGCAGGGAGGCTCTAATCATCCCAAACCAAGTAAGGGAGCTCTTTCCTAGGGATTCCAACAGCACACCTGCATTGGCAAAGGCCATGCTGGTTGAATGGCCAGCAGACTTGGACCCTCCGTGTGTGTACTCAAGTGAGTAGCACTACTCCGTCATGCAAACAGCATCCATCTCCCCTCCCTCTGTGCCCACCTCAGGGCTGTGCTCTGGCAATGAGTTTCCACTCAACCTCTCCCTTATACAGCCCTTCTGGGAAGCGAAATGTGCCGCCTGCTCAGGAAAAGGCGTTAAAATGGGCAGGTACCTAAGGAGGAAGATTGATCACCGAGTCAGAAATCAATCGAGAGGTTGTGATGGCATCATAAATCAGGGGATGCTGAGTGTTAAAGAAACCCAACACTTGATTTATAACTCAGCACAAGCTATTTGTTGCCAGCCAAGATTTTCAGAAAGAGAAACATTTTTGTAAGCTTAACATTATTTTTTTTCACTGTGCTAAGTGTTTCTGTAGGGTTTACTTTTTTCCTGCCACAGATAAAACTCAATTTGCAGATAAAAGCAGCCAAATGACATCCGAAGATTTTGTTTCCCTTTGAAATGCTTGATGGGTTTGAGCTCTCTTTTCCCTAATCCAGGGTCATTCTTCTCTCAGCCTAGACTCCTTCCTGATGCCTTTTAATATTGAGTCTCACTGGGAGTTGAAGGCTTTTGCTGGTAGATGGCTGGTGCAAATCCAGCTCATGCTGCTGAAGAGTACTATCAGTTAATCACCGCTCTGCTGCTGATGTGAAACTCATTTTGGTATCAGCAGCAGGTAGGCAGCTGCCTCACCTAGACCTGCCTGTTGGATGTGTGGCTGGGGTAGCTGCAGGAAAGGTGGAGCAGTCAGCTGTAGTAGCAAGGACGATGGGATTTACCCTGAGCTGCAGTGGCTCAGTTTGTGCTGCTGGTGCCCAGGGCTGAGATTGGGAACCTGCAGTCCCTGATGCATCGGACCGGCTAATCTGCCCCTGCACCTCAGCACCTCAATGAGGACATCTCCTCTGTTATGCTGCCAGATGAGTGCTATTAATGTATGTCTTTTCTTTTAAATGAGGAATGGAAGTATTTTACTGGTGTAAGGGTTTTTTTGAGAATTTAAAATTAGGCGTCTGCTTAATTCTAAAGTGCTCTGAGTATCAGACTTGGTGGACAGCACTGTTCTCAAAGTATTTACCTTTTTTTCTGTTATTCTGTAATTAGTTGGATTTTGGACTTGATTTCTTTGGGTGCCTTAAACCAAGGTGGGAAAGCACAAGGGATGAAGGCTGTTCTGGAGTTTTCTATTTGCTATGGTGACACTGTGTATACATATGGCTTATATGTTGGATGAGTGCTTATATATGGAATACTCTGAGACCACATATTCCTGGCTGAAGGGGCCAGAGACAACTCCCCAACTGCCTGTTCAATGTTTCTGGCAAGGCTGAGGGTCCCATGGCAAGGGGAATGAAGAGAAGGCTACTGATTGTGCCCAGTAATAGAGAGCTCCAAGCAGGTCCTCCAAAGCACCTCTGCTGAAGTGCAGACCAAGCCCAGGTGTTGGGCCTGGGCCTTCTCCTTGTAGGCTGAGTATCCACATTGCTGCTATTGGCAGGTGTTTGCAGCCCAGTTCTCTAGTTCTTGCCTGATGGAGACAAAGGCAACATTTTCAGCTTCCCAAGGAAGAGCTGATCTGACGAGGCCATGGCAAGGGGGTTGGATTTAAAGCTGGAGAAAGATCTTTCTCTGGGTCCCTCTTTGAGACTGTGTTTTCCCTGTCACTTTGACTTTCTTTAACTTGGTCCAGACTTGCTGAGAAATCTGCAAACCTCAGGGAAGCTCTTTGGCAAAGCTGATGTGCCTTTTGCCTGCTTTCAGATTTCATGTGAAAAAATACCCAGCCCCCTCATCTACATGGTTCTTGTTTCAGCTGAGTTAAAATAATGACCAATTTTTACAAGCCAAAACCACAGGACCACTTTCATTAGCACTATTTTCCTATTCAACAAACATATATTTAACTACAATATAAGAAAGATATTAAGCTCTTAGACCGCAAAGGAGGGCAAAAAACATGGTGGGGAAAACTTGAGGGGAAGTGTGTGAGGAGCAGCTGAGGGCACTTGGTGTGTCCAGCTGGAGGAGACTGAGGGGAGACCTCATTGCAGGGACACCTCCCTGGGGAGGGGCAGAGGAGGGGCAGGCACTGATCTCTGCCCTTCGGGGACCAGGGACAGCACCCAGGGAATGGCTGGAACTGTGTCAGGGCAGGCTGAGGTTTGGATCTCAGCAAAAGGTTCTTTCCCCAGAGTGTGGTCGGGCACTGGCCAGGCTCCCAAGGGCAGTGGGCACAGCCCCAAGGCTGCTAGAGCTCAAGAAGCACTTGGACAATGCTCTCAGGTACATGGTGGGATGTTCTGGGGTTATCTTGCGGATGTGCACAGCTAAGAGTTGGACTCCATGATCCTTGTGGTTCCCTTCCAACTTGGAATATTCTGATTCTGTGATAATTGTGCTTCTTAATCGGAAATATTTGTCAGTGCATGAGGTCACAGTGGGAGCGTGCTCAGCTTGCAACTTGTCTCAGACCCATGTGTAGTTCTGGCAGATCCATTCCTGGCCACAGAAGGATAACAAGCAATAACATTTTTACCCACAAAAGGATAAAAAGTGACATCCACATGGTTCCTTTTCCACATGGGAGGGTTTGTTTTACAATAACAGTAAAATTTTTACGGTAAAACATGAGGCCAAAGAGGGCTCCAGTTCACTCTGCAATTGCTGTCACCTTCTTGGTGAAGGTGGATTCTGCAGAGGTCTGTGATGATGTTCAGAGTGAGCTCCTCTGCAGCAGAAGCCTGGAGCAAGATCAGGACAACCAGAGTATCCACACAGGCTTGCAAAGAAGTTCTGAGGAGGGGGTTTAGCCGTTTGTCTCTTGCCACTCCCCTGAGCAGGTCTGTGCCTTATTTAGAGTGGCCAGGACCAGTTTAGCACTGTGTGGGTGTAACCAAAACTGTGTAGTCTACATCCTCTGTGTCATTTCTTATGAATTGTTAATAATGGACCATTTGCAGCACCTGCCCAGGGCACACCTGACATCTCAGGCTACAAGTTGTGTGTTAAAGAACCCTGAAAAGTATAGGAATGTTTCTGTCTTCACACCAATGACCCAGCTGTGATAACTCACCTCTGAGGAGGCATCAGACCCTTCACACCCATCTGAGGGGTCATGTCTGCTCATGGGCCATCAAGGACTCCAAAAATATCCCAGGACTTACACAGTTAAATTACCCACTGTGAAACTCCCTGTCCTGGGGGAGTTACTGGGCATTCCCACCTGAACCTGAGCATAATTGTGGCACCACTCGAGTGATCCAGAGGAAGACCAGAACCTCAAAAGGACTGTGACTGCCACTCTTGACCAGACTTTGACCATTATCCTCACCAACAGGTTATTCTTTCCTTTTACTTTGCACTCAGGAGGCCCACATGAGGCTCAGCACAGGGGTCAATTAACACCATTCTGTTCATGCCCCAGGGGGATGTGGTTATACATCTGTTTTTTCTGGGTCAAAACCAATTTTTTTTCTCTGTATCATTGTATTTATTGTAATCTCTCTATTAAGTTATAATTCTGACTTGTAATATCTTTTTGACTTGGGTTCATTTCTCCTGCCAGTTTACGTTTAAACTAGCACAGCCTGTGATGTCCTCAGTGCCTGCTGGGTGCGTAGAGTATAATGCTCCTGCTCCAGCAGCTGTGAGTTTCCCATTCCTGTGCAGGATGGAGTGGGTCTCCTAGGAGTTCCCTAGGAATTTGGGGGATCCCCAATCCCAACTCCCTGCACACATCTCTCATCCATTGGTCCTTCTGCCTCTGGGGATGCCCCTCCCCAGATGGCACAGGGCTTTAATTTCTCTTGATACAGATTGAGGATCAGAGGGCTTCTGTGTCACTCAGCCCAAATACTTCCCTCTTTCTTTCAGAAAAAGCCTTTTGAAGATGAACGTGATCTCTCTGTCCTACAGAGCAGTCCGACTCTCGCAGTGGTGAGGGGAGCACCATCCCAAGCCAGAGAAGCCATCCATCTGCAGGGCCTGTTCCTTTCTTCTTCCCCTTTGTGGAATCACAGATTCTGCTGGGCCAGGTTGATGGCAGCCTGACTCCCTGTGCTGGCACTTGGCACTTTCAGGCTTCGTGGGCTCCAATTTCATTTTAAAGACCCTTTCTGCCTCGCCTTTTAACTAAAAGGTGAGCTTGTAGAGCAGTGAGGATCCTAAATGGGTCAGCCTAGCAGGCAGGCTCCAAAACAAACATCGTTAGCGCCAAACCACTGAACCATATAGTGCGAGCTGACAGCACCTCTTCGCCTGCTGACTTTGGCCACACAGGCACGGCATCTTAAAGGAACAGCTGGGGCTGCCCATGCCAGTGCTGCCAGGAGGGATGGGGCAGATGTCCCTGCTCTGCGGGATGGAGGCTGAGGGGTAGGGGACTCACCTGAAGTGGTTCAGTTTCAATTGTGAAGCTATAGCCAGTGTAGCTCTGGTTTGGGGATAAAGAAGCTAAGAGGCAACCTTCTTGCTCTCTCGCATCTTCCCTGAAAGGGGATGTGTAGAGGGAGGAGTTGAGCTCTAATCCCTGATATCCAGGGGTTGGACATGTGGGAATGGTTCAAAACTGTGTCAAGACAAGTTTAGACTGGATGTTGGGAAGCATTTCTTTACTAAAAGAGTGGTCAAGCACTGGAACAGGCCTTCTCCACAGGCAGTTGATGCACCAAGCCTGTCAGTGTTATGAGTCATTTGGACAATGACCTTAACAACATGCTCTAACTTTTGGTGAGCCCTGAAGTGGCCAGGCAGTTGTACTACATGGTCATTGTAGGTCTCTTTCAACTGAAAATTTCCATTCTGCTCTTTCTGCTTGCTAAGCTTTTCTCTGTGCCACTCTTGAGTCCCACAAAAGGTGACAAAAGGGTTTAGTTTTAGGGGGGTTTGCTTGCAAATAGGACCAAAAGGAGGGCACGGCAGCACCACACCAGCTGCTTTTCTTTTTGGTGCATCTGCATGACTTTGGATTGAATTGCTCTTGGCATCTCCTGGAGGGATGTGCAGTGGGGTCCTGCCACTCCACAGCCTGGGCTGTGAGTTCAGCGCTGTGCCAGGGAGTGTGTCCATCACTCAACAAGAAGAAATAAAAAAATATGGAACTCAAATACCCTGCAATTACAAATGGTGTCTATGGTCCATTTAGTTTCATATACACAAAGTAATATTGTTCATAGGCAAAAATCCCGTGAGCCTCCCAGAATACAGAGAGGATTGGTGTTGCTTAGTTACCAGTGGTACACTGACATGCTGAGATAAATCAATACTGCTCCAAATATTAAAGCCTTTAAAATAAAATCAAAGCTGAATCCATAATTCCCAGTGCTTCCTCTTTACCTTCAAACAAACATGGCATCACACCGAAGACACGCAGGAAGCAGCAGTGGACCCAGTTATTGCCCGGGTGGCTGCTCCTTTTTTCCCTTCTTTCCTTTTCCACTATTTGGATTAGGAGTGAGAATAGGCTCCCAAAGGAGAGACCAGAACGGAGAGGGTGGACGACTGAGCTTTGTTGAGAGTGATGTGTAGCTGCTCTGAGCTGTGATGCTGTTGTGCGGCCCTTTGGGTGCCCATCCTTCCTGACTGAGTGTCCAACCTTGAACAGACTTGGAGCAGCAACAGATCCTGCATTCTGGAGCCTCGTGAGGTTTGCCCTGGGCAAGGTGTTCTGGACTAGGTCTGAAAGAAAGGACCACAGAGCCCTGAGCAGTCATGGTGTGTCCTGACAGTTAGACAGTCTCTGCTGAGAAATGTGAAGGGAGGGAAATGTCTATAAAACATACCAGAACATTCCTACCCAAGGAATTGTCTCAGCTGCCAAAATCCCAGGTCCCTCTTTGCCCCAGGGATGAACGTGCACATGGAACAATATTGACTTTGGAGAGGAGGTAGATAACTTTAGACATTTGAGTCCTGCTCTAAATTAAATAGAAAAGTGAGGAAATCATGTCCTAGAGATTAAAAAAATACCAGCAAAGTCCAGGAAAAAAGTAACCCTCCTTGACTCATTTACTAGAGTGAATAAAATTGGTGGTGATTAACTTCTTTATATAAATTAATTTGCTGAGACTGATTTTACTCACAGACGAGGAATGGTACGGTAAGGTCTTGCTCTGGAGTCAAATGCTGGCAATGTCATGCACCCAGAGGAGTGGACTGGGCCGCCTGGATCAGGTCTCTGGTCTTGGTAATCCCAGAGAACTGGAGCTCAGTTTCTGAAATGCAGATTTAAAACAATCAGAGACCTTGGTGCATGGGCACAGTGCTGAGATAAGTCACTTACTGGCGCCTGAGAGTGGGTTAAGCTGTCTATATAGACATAGCCCTCAGAATATGTGTGACAGTAATACCTAGAGAAATCTGCCAGGATTTGATCACTTATATTAGATTTGGTAGATATGTGTGTACAGCCTGCTCTCCCAAAAGATTGTAATCTAAGTAGACAAGTCAAAATAGTGGTGAGAAAAAAGGCTGTAACCTTACTCCAGCTTGTAGAAGGCAAACAAGAGCACAGCACAGCTCAGTTATTGCCCACAGGGACCAAAAAAAAAAAAAGTAGCTGGGATAGGAACTGAACCCTGATTTTCTAAATTCCAGTCCCAGCAAATGCTGAAGTGCCAGGACAGTTGAGGATACCAAGTTGATCCTTTGCTGGCACCAATCCTGCCAGTCCCTGTGGCTGCTGGACTGGGATGGCTCAGGAGGAAGGGCCAGCCCTGGCAGTGTGTCAGTACCTGCTCTCACCAGCTCGTGAGACTTGCCAGAGGTGGTGCTGTTCTCTGGCGGCTTCCCTGTGTCAGCAAGGAGGTGGCATCTCCATCCGTGCTTCTTGGAACTGCAAATCCTGGCTCTTCCGCAGGCTGCCTGCCTGCAGCAGCTGGCACAGAAGATAGTTTGTGAGGGCTAATGGTAACATGGGAAGGGCAGCCATCCCTAACAGAGAGAGAGGCAAGGCTGGAGGATGGTTTGGAGGTATCTGCTATGGTTTGTGCACCAAACTGCCCCCCACAGGAGCCAATCTCACCACACCACTAGAAGCAGCAGAGTAGGAGTTCTCCAGACTGAAGTTTGCCACCATGGGTGCCCCTGCCCCTGCTGTGCCTCCAGTGGTCCGGCTGTGATGGGGGCTGGCAGGGGCTCAGGGGGTGCTCTGGCATGAGCAGCGCTCCTGAGATGTTGCTGGAAGTGGAGATCTGGTGGAGTTCCAGGCTCACAGGGAAAGCTCATGCTTTCATCATTCCTTTCCTCCTCCCAGGGCCCTGGGAGATCACAGGCAATCAGGAGAGTCTTGTCAGGAGAGGAATAGCTATGAATGAGGTTTCTTTTTTTCCCTATTGAACAAACATCAGTGTCTCCCTTCACTTTACTTGCAGCAAAAAACCCAGCAGTACCTCCATCCATGAGGTATCTCTATCAGTCTGAAAGGGACACTGAGACTTCTCTCAGTCATCCTGGAGATTTTTATTATAGGGCCAGTAAGAGTAGAAGGAGGGATGTGGCTGTGGTAAACCTTGGTTCAGTGGGCTGTTCCCTGGCTCCTCAATATCCCTGCCCTTCATTTGTCTACCCTCTGTGAAACAGAATATTCAGAATTTTCAACTTCTTGAGGTTTTCACTAGCCCTATGGCTGCTCGGAAAGCATGGATTTCTATTAGTTTTGTTTTGAGGGGTTTTTTTAAGAGGTTCTGAAAAACAGTCTCCCCTTTATTTTCCTTTCTGCTAGAAAGCTGGAAAATTAGCAGTCTCTGGCTTTGATCCACACCAGCTGATACTTTGTGGATAAACTTGGTCGTTCCACTTTTCTCCTGTATTGAACAGAGCAGCACTCATCTCTTGGAAGAAACCAAGTCATTATGACACAGCTTGTGTGGCACTAAAAGGAGAGGAGAAGCAATAAAATGTGCAGGCACACTCTGATCCTCATTCCAAGAGAAGGAAGTATCCAAAGCCAGGTTGGACAGGACTTGGAGCAACATGGTCTTATGGAAGCTGACCTTGCCCATGGCAGCAAGTTGAAACAAGATGATCTCGAATGTCCCTTCCAATACAGACCTTTCTGTGATTCTTGCGTATGTTTTAATTAATCTGGTTGAGTTATGGTTCAATCTCCAGAGACTTTCCCTTTGTTTATTTTCACCTGCTCTATGAGAAGCCACTCCAGTGGAGGCCTCTTAGGAGAGAATTTCCAGACAGAAAAATTCAGGTAATCATTGTCTAAACTGAGGTGAGAAAATACATTTGCACAGAGAGCAGCCAGTGAGGATTAGCAGGCAGGGGGGTGGGATGTGAGTGGAGAAATGATTACAGGCTGATAAAGACAGATGTAAGATATAAACAGCTGAAATTTGACTTAAATATTTACAAGAACCCAGGGGTCTCTTACAAATGTTATGTTTGGGAAGGAGGTAGAGTGATTTATAGCTGCTGTTCACTCTGCTCACTCTGATTCCATCACTCCACAGCCTGAGCTAACCTTGTTGTCCCACAATCCAAGTGTAACTTAAAGTCACACAAACACTGCACAGCACACAGTGTTGTCCTGGAGGCGCCACTGTGTGAGCATCTCTGAGCCCCTCAGCTCCCCCAGCAGAAGATGCTCTGAGGGCTGGAGCCCCTCTGTTCTGGAGACAGGCTGGGAGAGCTGGGCATGTTCACCTGGAGGAGAGAAGGACCCAGGGAGATATGAGAGCCCCTTCCAGTGCCTAAAGGGGCTCCAAGAGAGCTGAAGAATGACTTCGGACAAGGGATGGAGGGACAGCACAAGGGAGAATGGCTTCAAACTGACAGAGGATGGCTTTAGATTGGATATTGGGAACAAATTCCTCATTGTGAGGGTGGTGAGGCCCTGGCATGGGTTGCCCAGAGAAGCTGTGGCTGCCCCATACCTAGAAGTGTCCAAGGCCAGGTTGGATGGGGCTTGGAGCAACCTGGGCTAGTCGAAGGTGTCCCTGCCCATGGCAAGGAGGTTAGAACTGGATAGTCTTTGAGATACCTCCCAACCCAAACTAGTCTGGGATTCTGTGGTCCCTCTGCTGTGCCCGTGGCAGGCTGAGGAGGGGTTATGCTGTGTTTCACCCAGAGCCTTGGCTGTGTTCGCTCACAGCACTTGTAGTTTCCTACTGCTCTAACAGCAGGTTCTAGTGGAGTGCTTGAGTGGCTGGAGGTTGTAAAAGTGCCTTCACCCCACCCAAGCCACACTCCTCTTTTGTGTCCTGCTAAAGCTGTGGTGTGAGAGAACTTTGAGCTCTTTGCTTCCTGCCAGTATAAGCAGATACTTAATTCCAGTTCCTGTGGACAGGGCAGGACCCCGAGCATGGAGTTGTGGGGAGCAGAGGAGGTGGAGCTGGTGGCACCTGGAGTAGGCAATCCAGTGAGAACAGGCAGGTTCAGCAGAAAGGAACAAAGGTGGTGCAGGGCTAGTGGGAGAGACTTGAGGGACAAACAACCTGGAGGGGGACAAGACTGGGTTCCTCAAGCTGGGCATGAAGAGCAGAGGGACAAACACCAAGCAGGGAGATGGGACTGGTGGGGGTCAGGACTTGTTCCTTCCTGCAATTCAGTGTTTGCTCAACTCACACAGCATTTGTAGTGGCAAACACCACCCCACTGGAGCTGAAACCCCACTGACAGTAGCTGAGGGCACGAGTTTGTCCCCACACCTTCAGGCTGTATCTGTGTGTGTGTGGGGTGTGAGCTCCAAAGACAAACACTCGCACTTGCTGAACAGAGGAAAAAGAGCTGCTGCTATTAATTATTAATGCAATCTCACACACAGCATTAAAGACATGGGCAATTCTTTTTGGCAAGTGTAATGAAAAAATTAATTGAATAATCATTCCATGTAAATAGATTTAGATAAGCTTATCTCCTTTTTTGGGAGGGGGAGTGTTTGGTTTTTTTCCTTTACCTCCTTCTCTCTTCCAGCTCACACCTTCCACTTTTCAGTGGTGAAACATTGTGATTTATTGCTTGGATTATTGTTATAATTCATAGCATCCTGTGGCGAGCAGTGGCTGTACTGGCTGGGGCCACCAAGTTCCATGGGTCTAGACAGCCTTATTTAGGGGATGCAGAGTAGCACAAGGACAACATTTACTGCTATTAGAAACACTTAAAAAGAAACCTAAATGTTTGATTTATGGGGTGTTGTTTTGTTAATGGCTTAGAGGGCCTGATCCTGTTAATGTTTATGAGTCCTTCCAGTTTTTAGGGAGTTGTTGCCTGGCGGGTGTTCCCCGGAGCCCCGGGGAGACCTTGTCCAGGCCCCATCTGTGTTGGGGACCCTGTGGTTGTGGAACAACCCCGTGCCCTGCTGCAGTGACCTGCTGTCTGAGAGATGCTGCTCCTGCCATCCCTGTTCTGAGGTTGCTCAGGTGCCTATCAACTTCATGCCTCAAACATTCATCTTGGAATGGGAGGAAGCATGACAAGCCTTCCAAATTTTCTTTTCTCTTTTCCCTTTAGGGGTTTTTAAACATTTCCCAAGGAATGAGCCTGTATACAACCCTTGGGCAGGGTTGGACATCCCTAGAAGTTCCTTGGGGGCTGCAATGGCAAGAGCTGTGGGAGGGATGTGGGGCAGCCAGGCACTCAGTGCAGCCCTTCCCAGCAAGGATCCAAACCCCAAAGAGAAGCAGGGCCGAACCACTGGATTCCTCCCAAATGCCACAGCCTGGGGGTGTGCTGTCTCCTGCAAAACCAGTGAAGAAACCCTGTGTTACACTGTGCTCTGGTTCCCACCTCCTGTCAGAGGCAGTCTGGCTTTTTCTCCCTTCTGTGTTTCAATGAAAAATACTTTCCATTAACTATTGTTATAGGTAAATGATACTAGGTTGTAATATAGCAATAAAAATTTATTGAAGATTTATATAAAAGGCAAATAAGCAAAACAGCGCGCTGGGCTGCCGGGGAGACCCTGCTCCACTCACGGCACGCAAGCGCAGTAAGCAAAAACAGTAACTTTTATTCCCTCATCAGTTCCCCTCCCATAGTCACTTGTTATTCCTCCATTGGATCTGAGTTTGCAGGTCTGGTTCTGGTTGGCTTCCCTGCAGGCCCATTTCAGTTGCCAGGTACTTTCCTTCCCACAGTTTTAATTAGCCCTTCGTCCTTGAGGCCTGGTGTGTAGCTCATTGTGTAGGTATCTCCAAATGTCCATTTTGGATCCTCTGTATCGTTCTCATGCTTGGCTCTTTGATCTTTGTCCTTTCCTTCGTTACTTTATGCGTGCTAAGAGACAATGTGCTTTTTAGAAAAATAAAATACAAAATACTTATTCAGCAAGGCACATTAGTTTGTCTTTTCAGCTTAAGAACTGCAAGCAGCATGACTATCAGCTTACAATGTTGACAGATTAATGAACTATCCAGCAACTTACAGTCTCCCAGCCTTAACAGAACATTGCTTATAATAACATATATATGTATATATGAATATAACATGCAATACAATCTAATGAATAAACTACTACTAATTTGATGAGTAAATTCAATTACTACTACTAATTTATTACACTTTTATTTTGGAGAATCTTTTTTTGGATCTCCAGCTCTCACTCCTTAACATGGAATATTTACAAAGATAGAAACCTTTTTTGCCTCTACTCATGAAACCTCTTGATTCTCATTACTCCGCAAAGTGGCATAACTTTGAGAACCAAGCAAGAATATCTTTCCCTAGAAATTTCTTATGGCTTTTAAAATTAACAATCAAAAATACACACTAAAATAACCAATCCAACCAAACCACCTTTTTCTCTTCCTCTGCAGGGCCCAGGGTGCTCATAGATGCCCAGCGGTGTTGGAATGACCACATTCCAACAATGGAAGAATGGACGTCTGAAGTCTCGCTGTGAACATCACCCATGAGAGGAAGAAACGGACAAAGAAGCTGATATAGGGCTATACTATCGGACCACGAATTCACACTGTTATTGAAGTTTACCTTTATGAAGTTTATTACTGTTTATTAATGCAATGATGCTGATTTGTATTGTACCCCAGTGGTGATTGGCTGAATGTACCCCGGTTTGTTATTGGTTGTAAGTTGCTGCATTGCAGAATCCCCTTTTATGGCTATCCCCTCCCCAGTTTTCCCTGTTTGATTAAACTCCACCCTGTATTTACCCTATAAGGCTAGCACACGCCCAAGTTCCACCTCCTTTCTAGCACCTTCTCCCTGGACCCTATATAAGCCTATCCACCATTTTAATGAATTGCCATTCCTATTCCACCCTATCTGGGAGTGTATGTTCTTGTCAATCCACTCAAGATCGTGGTACAGCAGCATCTCAGCAGAAACACAGAGAAGGGATTCAGGACTAGATTGTGGTGAGCCTGTTCAGCATCAGCACAGGTCCAGCAGGACACATCCACTTTCTGTATTTTGAAACTTAAAATGGTCAAATTCCTGGCCAATTGATAGCTGTGATCTGTCCTGTATTTAAGATGATGTAGACAAATTTTAACTCGTAACTGCAGATTTTCCAGGAGTCATATTGTGATAGCATTTCCTGAAGACATATTACAATTTGACCCTCCCCATCTCACCTGACAGTCAATTTCCAGCCGCCTTGTTCCCTGCAGTTACAATTATGTTCAAACAGTGTCTTATCATTAAATCAATTCACACTGAACCAGGCAGTTGCCTTAAAGAGAGGCTGCTCTTACGCTTTTCTGCACTTAGCCAGCTTCTGCATCACTGTCTGCAAAACAAGACAAAAATGGAGCAAGTACCTTGTTGCTGTTTGCCATACCTGCAGTTTCGATGAGTTTCCGTGCCTGGAATTTCTGAGTCTCTTGCTTTAAATGACATCTGAGTGTGTATCTGTCCCCTGAAATGACAGAAGAGCCCAACTTACTGCTATCTTGAGATCTAACCAAGCTCAGTTTCGCAGGCCGTGGACCCCAGGCATTTCAGTTGGGTGTCAGAGATGAGAAATGGGAGCTGGCTCCTTCTCGGGCTTGGCTTACAGGTCTAGTTAAATACCTGTAACTGTTCTCCTGGGTATCTATTTCAATTGCCAGAAATGTGTACAATTGTAACATTCTTAGCCTGAGTCAAACGAAAACCATTAAGATTGTACGTTGTTAGTCGAACACACACGAACACACGCGCACACACACACACACACAACCCCCACCCACACACACCTGCATCCCCTGCCCACCTGCCAGGCTGTAAAGAAGCTACTTTGAGAGTTAGAGCAGCCCTGTCACTCAGTGGGTGTTAATGGGTTAGGGTTAGGGCCATTTCCCTAAAACTCCCCTTTTCAGTGATTTTATAACTTGGGTCTTCTAATTCACAGGAGGCTGAAGCTCAGTGTGTAATTTTCAGTGTGATTCAGTCTAAAATCAGCAAAACTGTTCCTGGAGAGTTTTTTCTCCACCTTCAAATATCCCTAGTATTCAGGCCCTGCTGAGGCCATCTCATGTTCGTTACCTGCTGGGATTTGGCTGAAATGTCTGTGGAAGGGGGTGAAAGTCCTTGGCCCACACCAAACCCACATTGTCTGCTGGGGCTGGTGCTCAGCAGCATCCAAATACAATCCCCTCCCTGTAATCAAAGTCTTTGGACAAATTTGTTCCAATTACACCAGTAACTCCAGATGAAAACCAGCAGAAACATACCAGTATAAAACAGGGTCAAAGGCGAGATGACAGTCTGCTCCTAGAGACACGCTGGTTTTTTTCCACTGATATTTTATTGCCCTTTCCTGTACATCAGGTCTTTCATGGCTTTTAAGGTTTGGTTCCATGTGGCTACCCTCTTCTAAAGTGTCCATTATCAGGTTTCAGGGCTCTGTTTAAAACTTTCATTAAAAGGACTGGGTAATCTATAAACAATGTAACATTGTTCTTTTTATATTTTATTTTTCTTTCTTTTTTTTCCTCCTTCCCCTCCTCTTTGCAAAAGAGCCGGCTGAGCCTGACCCCTGTCTTCTGTATGGCCTGGCAGCCATTCAGGACTGCTCTTACTGAGTTTATAATTTGGTGCCATATAGCTTCAGACAACCCAAGACTCCCAGGACATGCAGCTCAGAGGAGGGAAGGCTGAGCTGGGCACACCCACAGGAGATCAATGCCTTTGAGACTCAAGTCTTGCGTATCCCCAGGAAAGGATTGTGGGAAAGGGGCATTGTGTGGGGAAGGGGAAAGCCTCAAAGGCTGTCTGACAGGCAAAACCTTTTCCTCGTGGTAGGAGTGATCTTCATGATGTTGGTATCGTCTCTGCCTACCTCACTTTGTGAAAGATCCTCATGGACAATACCCAAAATCCAGGCAATCTTTCCAAGCATTTTTGGCTGCCACCTGTGCTGCCAGAGAGAGCTTTTTTGTTTGGAAAGAGGTTATTGAGGCCGTCATCTCCCTCATGTTGCTGGGACAGCTTGGGGGCTGTTCTAACATCCAGGTTTCAAATGGTCAGGGGTCCTGCAAAATGAGCTCAAGGTCTTGTTAAAAAATATCAGAGAGGAATTATATCCACATCTTTTTAGGAATTTGTCCTAGGTGAATTTTGCTTTCTCCCAGTATTGCCAGTCCTCAAGCTAATCAGTAGCAAACATCATGTTTCTAAATGCATGTTATTAAATAGTTTTCTTGAGTTTCTGTGTTTCTATTCTGTCTGTCATAAAATAAGTACATTAGCCCATTTCATGGGATTGTGCTGTGGAAGATTGATTAAAATCTTCACATAAAAAGCACTAGACTTGCACAAAGTATTTCTGTGAAGACAGTAAGAACCAGGTCCTTACCTGGCCAAAGGCTCTTTTGCTTTGTTAGAGTCAGTGGATTTGTCACTCAAGCCCCACTCCCAACCAAAAAAAACCCAAAAATGCTGAGTCCGAGGTGTGCACAAGAAGCTCCTTGGTCCTTCCCAGTGCCCACAGCCTTATGCCGTGAGCCACAAACATTCCAAGGATCCTGCAAGGTGAGTCAGAAGACACTGCAGTTGAAGTGCCACCTCGTTTTTCCAAGGTTGTTTATTTATGAGACATCTTCCTCCAAAATAATTAATGTCACCCTCTACCCATGATCCTGCAGAGGAAGGGGCTTGGGCCCTGCTGGGGAAGCTCAGCGTTGCAAGTCTCAGGACTTGGGAGTGAATAACAAAACAAGTGAATTGCTCTTTTGTGGGTCTGTGGGGGATGTTGAGCTCTGTGGGCAGTGTTGTCCCCTGTATGTGGTGCTGTTGTCTTCTCATGGGAGTCTCCCAAAGACAGTTGACAGTTCATGGTGGGAGATGCAGTGCAGATGCTGCTCCGAGAGAACTGCTGAAAAAGTTTATCTCAGTAAGGATGAAGAGGGCCTTGGATCATCTTGCATGAATCCACTGTAGCTCCAGTCATTTCCAGAGTCCCTCTGGCTCTGCAGCCCTCTGTGATTCTGTGTAAAAGAAACCAGGAAGGGCTCACTACACAGGTATGAAATGTTGGTACCAGAGATGTGGGAAACCTGAGCTGCTGCCGTTGGCCATGGCCAAGGAGCAGAGCTATGTGGTGCTGAGCTGCCAGTGGCAGGAGGTGCTGCAGAGCTCAGAGCCCAACAGCCTGTCCCCAAAGAGGCTTATGAGATCTGGGGGTAACTACAGTGTGTTCAGAAGTGAAACTTGAGAGCCAGACATGGCTGTGGTGGTTCTGGCAGTGGGCAAAGTTCAGGTCACCTTTATGGACCAAGAGACAGGTGAGGGAGAAGTGGAAACACCAAAGTTGTGAGTGCTTGGTGCATCCCTGTGTCCCATCTGTGGTTTGGTTTGTAGTTTTTAGCAGCCCTATGCTGAATTTGGCAGAACTTTCCTCATCCACCTCTGCAGGGTCAGTTGGGCAGTTTGGCAACTCATTTTCTTCTTTCCTTTGGGAATTTGCATTTTGTTTTGGGGCTGTCCAGGGTCTGTAATTCCTTGCAGGAAAGTAGGGCAGTTGGTATCTTGCCAGCACAGCACATGGGCCTCTCACAGGTGTTCCTGGGCAGAGCCACTGATGCAGCAGGAGGGCAAGATACAGATGTGTGGCTCGGAGGGACACAATATTTCATCTCCATTGATTCCTGGAGGGCCATCTCCCTGACACTGATGGGAAAGGTTTAGCTTCAAATTAATCCAAGCTTTGGATCAATGGGATAAGATCAGTAAGTTCAGGATAAACCATCCTGTAACAGCTACAAGCTGGTTCATTGCACAAGATGAGCTTGTTTCAGCTGCCAGAGGTGTGAGAGTATGGGAGGTTCTGTGGAGTTTGGGGATGGACACGGTGAGATTCCCCTAGTTCTGGTTTGGAAAGTCAGACCAAAGAGCTCTCACAGATAGAGTAGGCTGGTTTTCGTAGTCATAGAACAGTTTGGGTTGGAAGGGATCTTAAAGACCATCTAGTTCCACCCCCCTCTGCGATGGGCCACACACCTTCCACACCTCCAAGCCTCATCCAGTCTGGCCTTGAAAACTTCAAGGGGTGTGTTCCTGGTTTGCAGGGGGCCTCATGCTGAGGCTTGGCATTCTGGCATTTGGTGCCCAAGAGCAGATCAACAGCTTGAATGTTCTTCCTAGAGGTATTTCTGTGAATGTGGGAGAAGGAACAACCCAGTTTATTATGGGGGATTAGAGCTATTAATGTAGGTTGCCATGGTGAGTAATTAAAATCTTCCCACACGTCCCGCTCCTCCACCGAAGCAGGTGCCCTGCACAGCAGCTGTTGTGCACACCACATGCACAGGAGCAGCTTTTGTGCCCAGGAGAAACCCATGATGTGGTTTCACCTCTAGTTGTCTTGGTCAATGAAATGGTCCCTGGTTTGAGCTTAAATAATGCTTTTAATGCTGTTTTGCACAACACAGAGGAGCTGCAGGGTACAGGCTGTAATCCGTGGATGCTTACTGTCTTTGAGAGCGTCATGTATTGTTCATAACTGTTGCAAAATGCACCAGATAATTGCATTAAAGAAATAAAACCTCTGAGGATGGCTGTGTGCTTTGTCTGGTACCAAGCAGAGGTTGGGAGCTGCTGGTTCTGCGGCATAGCCTCGGTTATCTGAGTAGGTGTTTAACAGATGACAGCTCCCAGATCCTGCAGACTTTCAGCCTCAGTGCTGGGTCTCTCCTGTAACACTGGAGCATAAATTGCATTAAGACTTCCTTCCTTTGCTTTGGGATGTCTGTGGGAAGCCCTGTGATGAGAGGCACTGAGGTCAGGGCTGCATGTGCTGGAGCACAGATCTGTTCTTGGGTCCATCACCTGAATGGATCTACCTGGAACAGTTTGTAATGGATATGGGGCATCCCAGCCAACTCAGAGCTGAAAGACAATCAATTCATCCCCAAATAGAAAACACAAGGTCTGTCAAGTTCTGACTTCACTGTGACTTACCAGACTGCTTCTTGCTGGGCTTCTCCGTTTCAGCCCTGGGAAAAAACAAAAGTGTCTGACTTGTTTTACACGTTTTTTTCCCCCCTGGATTTCTTTGCAATGCCTCTACTGTAATTGTTTAAGGGGTTAGGAGGAACCATGGACAATTGCTCCTGTGCTTCTTAAGGTAAATCTTTGTTCGGAGGTTTGTGCAACCTCTCCTCCTTCCCTGTGCCTCTCTGAAGGGCAGGTTGTGAGCTTTGGTCAGAAAGCTAGAGATCCACATCCAGTGAATTGGTCACTATTGCAGCAGCTGGCAATCCCAAAATTTAGAGAGGAGGGAGCTGATGGGATTGAGGGGAGAAAACCACTGTCCCATTACTCCAGTGTACCTCTCATGCTGTGCTGTGGCTGGGATGAGTCCTTCCAAGGGATCAATTGTCAAAGGAACAAAAGCAAAGCAGGAGTAAAGTGCAATAATCTTGTGAGAGGAGAGAAACTTGAGAAGTACACCACAGGTTCACTTAACTCCTGCTTGGTCGATAAGCTGCTTATTGAAATGCATTATTCTTGTGTTCCTGATTCCCAGAAGTGCCTGAGCTGCCTGGAAGGCCATAACCAAACGGCTGTGTCCTCGGCTGCCATTGATTTTAATGGAGGAAGACAGAGCCCTGTGTAATAAAGTGTAAATGATGATTCTCCCAAAATGGATAGCACAATGATATGACAAGAGTGGTGATTATTATGGAGTTGTTTCATATTCCTGTGTTTGCACACTGAGCATCTGGCTGGCTCCTTGAGAGCCCTGTCCCATTCTGTGGCTGTGGTGCCAGTTTAGGGCTATAACCAAAGCAAACTCCCTGGAAGGTGGGCTGATCCCCACCCAGAGAGAAAAAATAAATCATTGAATTTTTGTTTCATTACTCTGATATCCTGCTACTTAGACTATTCACAAATTGCACTCTACTATTTAAAAAAGACCTCCTGTTAAAACATGAAATATGGATTTATTTTGGATTAACTGGCTAAACAAAGCGTAATGCTTTGTATGAACATTTTTTTTTCTCCCCTGGGTGAATGAAAAAACTTAAGAGTTACCAAAAATGCCTCATTCAATGACAAATTAAGTGATTTGGTTGGGGAATGAAAGGGAACAGTAGTAAGAACAGCTACGCTTTTAAGTTAAATTCAGGTAAATATAAAAGAAAACCTAAAAACATTGTGCCTAGAAAAGATTTGAACTGAGCAATGGGTCTAAGAGTGATGTTCGTGTTGATGTTGCCATACATTTTTACATTTCAACATTACCAAACTTCGTTTTATTTTTGCAAATAGATCCTTTACCCAAGAGAATTTGCATGGCCTTAGCCATAATATAACAAATATTAAAATCTAATTTTAAAAACCAAGGTCACTTTTCAAAAGTAAGATCTCAAGTATATATGTACACTAGATGAGTTCTGTTTTCAAGGATAGTTGGGAGGGGCTCTTTTTCTGACACGTTATTTCAAAATGAGCTTGAGTAGAAACAAGTATGTCTAATTCAGCCTAGTGCAGCAGCAGGAAAAAAAAAAAAAAGGTATTGTTCTAACTCAGTGGTTCCCATAGCCCAGCCACAGATGCTGTTATTTGCCATAGAGCTGTAAAATGGGCTATGAAGCAAGGAAAATGAGCTCAGGGCACTCTGACTTGAGGAGCCCTGTCCTGTGTGGGAATGGATGTGGTGCCAAACCCCTTGTTGGTTGTGCTGTGCTGGCACCTTAGAAATCCCCATTTTACATCAGTGCATTGTCCATCAGAGCTGCACCTGCAATTATAAAACCCATGAGGATTTTATAACATTCCCTTGCAAGCCCAGGTGAGTATTTGTCATGGCCCTACAGCTGAGTTGAGGGAAGGGCTGCATCCTTGAGCAGATGTGGGAGAATGCTTGTCACTGGAGCACTGCATCCAGGCCTGGGGTCCTCAGCTCAAGGACCCCGACTTGTTGGAACAAGTACAGAAGAAGTTATGAAGATGTTCCAAGGACTGGAGCTCCTCTGCTGTAGAGACAGGCTGGGAGAGCTGGCGGTGTTTACCTGGAGAAGAGAAGGCTCTGGGGAGAACCCAATGCAGCATTTTGGTACTTACAGGAGAGTCATAGAAGAAGAGGGAGAGTGACTTTTTAGTAGCATAGATAGTGATAAGACAAGGAGGAATGGTTTTAAACTAAAAGAGGAGAGATTTAGATTAGGTATTAGGAAGAAATTCTTCCCTGTGAGGGTGGGTAGGCCCTGGCACAGATTACCCAGAGAAGCTGTGGCTGCCCCATCCCTGGAAAGTGTTCAAGGCCAGGTTGGATGGGACTTGGAGCAACCTGGGCTAGTGGAAGGTGTCCCTGCCCATAGCAGAGCAGGAACAAGATGAGCTTCAAGGTCCTTCTGTTTTAGGGTGCAAGGATTCTCTGCAAAGGAAGAGCCAAGCTTTGGGGGTTTTCCCCATTCCCTGCTGTCCCCAGTTCCTCTCCTTGCAGTGCTCTAATGAATATTCTCCTCTCAGCCTGATGCCAAGCTCACACTTGGGTTCAAGGCCGGGTTGGACAGGACTTGGAGCAATCTGGTCTAGTGGAAGATGTTCCTGAACCTTCAAGGGGGTGAGAACAAGATGATCTTTAAGGTGCCTTCCAACTCAAACCATTCTATGATTCTGTGGTGTTGGTGTTTGTCCCACTCCAGCTCTGTCTGGGCACTGGGGACAGCACTGCCTTTCCTGCCTGCAGCAGCTCCTGCAGCACAGCCAGCACCATCAATCTGAGCTGGCTTGTTAGCGCCCTATCGATCACAGCCTGAGGGCAGGACCTCCTGCCAAAGGGCAGCCCTGAGACCATCACAAGGCGGCTTTTTTTTCCCACATTACTGTATTAAGTCAGAAGCTGATGCCGGTAACCCCATCCTTACATCCTTCCCGGATGTTTGCTCAGCTTCTTGCTTCCCCAGCCATTTAGCCTTACCTCATCAGGTATGCCATGTCCACATGAGCTGGGACAGCTGGGACTTGACTCTTCCCAAGGATGCTTCTTAGAAACCATTGCATGATGTTGGTCCTTTGCCAGCACTGATGGATGAACCATCCTGCTTTACTGGAAATTCAGTGAGACAGAGAGTGGACACAGCACAGGGAATGGCAGAGCAGTGACTTGAGTGCCTGTCACTGCATGCAGCAGCTCTGAGAGTGCCTCAAACCCTCCTTTATCCACAGCAGCTCTCCAGACTCCCAGCTGCCTTAAATGAGAAGACCTTCTGGTGTTGCACCATTTGGATGGGTACCTGAGGAGGGAGGCGGGGGGGGGGG
>VWZF01006550.1:38696-140982 GCA_013396755.1 Sclerurus mexicanus
CAGCCCTGTCCCCTCCTTGTGCCCACAGGTGTTTCCAAAAGCAGTTGTATGCCCTGAGGTCTCAGTGGTGTTCGGTGCGTCAAATGTGTTTTATCTCTGGCTGCTAGATGTGGGCATGGACATCTCTTGGAGAGCTTTGGACAGTCCATCCTGTGTTCATAAACTGTTTCTGAGAGTTTAAACGTATGTGGAGGTATAGGGCTAACATAAAGTCCAGCCAAAGCTGGGAAGGACCATGAATGGCTCTAGGGCCATGGTCTTCCCTCTCATATTGCTTTGGGGGCATTTTCTTGTTGTTATTTGCAGATTTTCAGAGCTGTTGTGGGGTCCATCACCCTGAGAAGCCCCAGGGCACCAGAGCACACAAGCATCTTATTTTTAGCGAGAGCTGGACATGCACAGTCCCTCCTCCTCCTCCCAACAAAGACTCTGAGTGGAGCTGATGATCGAACACTGTGCAACCTCTTAGTTCACCTGGGTTTCTAAATTCCTGGAAACCCTTCAGGGTTTCGTCCTTCAGAAATTCCACCAATCAGGTGATATTTTTTCATCCTAAAACCTCAGCCCATCACAGACGGAGCTGGCCTGCCCACAGCTGAGAACAAGGTGTTAGCTGAAAAAAGATAGGTGGGAGCATGGGCAGGTAGAGAGGCTGAGCAAAATCGTGGTGAACTGAACTCTTTTTCTCCTCTCAGTCTCTCGCCAGGTTTGTGTCCCACCACCCCCACCTTCCTGGAGACTGGTGTCACCCACAATAGCTTAGTTTTGAAAAGCAGGTGGAGAGGTAAAGGAGAGAAGGTATAATTATGGGTAGAATCTGAAACTTTTTATATCAGATTGTGACACTGTCGAATGGTTTCTGTGCAAAGTATACTGTCGAAAAGGCAGTGATTGTGCCTTTCCCACCACCATTATCAAAGCTCCAGTCAGTCAAATCTTCCCTGTTATTAAATGCTGCTCTGCAAGTCTGCATTGTGAAGCTGAAGGATATAATCACAGGTGCCAGACATGGGGAGAGAGCTGATCCAAAGGTGTGAAAAAAAGAAAACACAAAGATGAGCTGAATAAAAACACATAAATGAGGTGTAAAAAATCAGATTACAAGGGGCAGAGAAGGCGGGAGTAAAATGAAGCAGAAAAAAATCCATTACTTGAGCTCCTTCCCCACCTTTTTTAACATAAAAGAAACTGGACACATGCAAGTCAGTGCACCGGGGTATTTGTGGCAGTTTGTCAGCCCGGCCTGAGACATGCAGACCTTGAGGGGATTCGGGCACTTCCTGGGTGCTGCTGTCTGTGTCATGGGGCCATTGGCACCAGCACAGGGGCCTGTGGGGTGCAGAGCACCTGCGCTGGATGTCAAGCTGGAAGGGTTTGCTGCCGCCAAGCTTTATGTTTCAGGGTCTGTTCAGACTCAACCCTCACTGAAATGGGCACTTTCCTGCAGAAAATTTCCATTTTGATGAACTTGCATTTTTAGAAAACTTACAAGCAGCATTAATTGTGTTCTTTGAAGACAG
The DNA here is from genome assembly GCA_013396755.1 of Sclerurus mexicanus. Classification (NCBI taxonomy): domain Eukaryota; kingdom Metazoa; phylum Chordata; class Aves; order Passeriformes; family Furnariidae; genus Sclerurus; species Sclerurus mexicanus. The sequence continues at coordinate 40,217 of VWZF01006550.1, forward strand.
CTTTGAGAAACCAAATCACCCTGACTTCCTTTAGATGTGGACATCTCCAGCCCCTCACTCACATGTCCCTCTATGCTGCCTTTGTTCATTTTGTTCATTTTACAAAATCCTCCAAGAACTTGACCACAGCAAAACTGGAACCAGTTTCCTGCACACTGTCAGCCTTGTGTGGAGCCTCCCCCAGCATGAGCACTTACTTTGGCTTAGGCTAAGCCTATTTGTAGTCGATGTCAATTAGGACAAAACTGACAGAAGTGCATCACGCAGCTGTTCTGCAATACGTTTGCAAAATCCTTTGAAAAATGACACTCTGAGGTCAACTGGTGTGATTCCCAACAGAGGAAGCTGGCTCTTTATCTGGCTTATAGAAACATCCCCAGGTAGAAGATCTATTAAGAGGCAAAGCAATAGGTCACTTTTTTCATGCATAAAATTCCCATAGCACATTAGTGGACCAGCCAGCACAAAACCAGCCAGCCCCTTCTTGCTGGGCAGGGACAGGGATGCCATCATGCTTATAAGATAGAAAAACAGATTTTTAGTTTTGCTCTGCCTCAAGGCATCTTGGAAATTCAGCCCTATTGAGGTCAATAGGGTTGGGTTTTTTTCTGGATTTTATCCTGACTCTTCTCAGAGGTAAAGCAAGCTCAGAGAAAGATGTGCAGTCTCACCAGAGGAATTTCAGAGTTATATTTGCTGGCCTGTTTTATGCATGAGGATAGGTGAAATGATCATACAGCTTCCTGCTGCCCTTCATAGCCACCAGTCCACCCTTTCTTGCAAACATTTTTCTTTTTGTCACTCTGAATACCAGGGGGTCAGAGCATCACTTGTAAACTGAGCAGCACATGCGTTGGGTGAGGCTAATTTTGAACACGGCAGGTCATCTCTCAAGCCTGCATGACCTTGGTTCAAACTCCACCATATTTCAATTGTTATGGATTTTCAGTGCCTCTTTTCTGAATGGGAACCTCGGAAATGAAATACTGTGAGGTGTTATAGATCTGTTTGCTGGCAAGGTTATCACAAAGGCAGGAGGGACGGTCTGCCTCTGCGAGGATACACTACAAAGCCTCCAAGGTCTGTGAAATACTGACACTCCAGACATGCATCATTGTTGTTTAGGGTCCAGTTTTCAATCTGACACTCAGACCAGCTGAAATATGCAACTTTATTATCCTGTGATGGCTCTGTCATTAGGAGAGCAATGCATGAATGCCCACCAGCCCTTGCACACAGAACTGCCATGCAGGGCAAGAAGCCCTGCCCAAGAAAGGGCTTCAAAAACACACTACAGACTTAGTTGTCCATGTACAGTTTACCACTGATTTTCTCCTCTCAGCTGCAGAGAGGCAGCTACAGACTTAGTGCAGGAGAGGGCAGAGGTGCTCTGGCTCAGAAACCAGGTGCCACCTCTGGGACATGTGCATGGTGCAGGAGGTGACAGCGAGTGGCTCATGTTTTGAGCAGCACTGGAAATCAAGCGCTGTGGAAATGCGTGGAGAGCCTGCAAACCTACAAAGCCCAAGTCGCGATACAACAATATTCATAGCTGGGATGGTTTTGTATTTTTCAAGTGCCAAATGGGATGATATCCAAGTTTGTAATGAAACAACATAAACCATACGCTCACTGCTGACGGAATAAAATGATTGTTGGTTTGTTTTTTTTTTTTGTAAAGTTCCCAAATATATTGCTTTGGGGGCATTTTCGTGATGTTATTTGCAGATTCAGCAGGTTGGATGATGAGGTGACAATTGTCCAGCTAGTGCTGACTTGGCAAGATTCACGTGGCCTTCTGAGAAATAACAGCCAGAGGAATCAAGCAGTGTTGACATTTGTTGGTGGATGTCTATGGCCACATGGTTAAAGCACCTGACACAGCTCTGGATATAACCAGGGAGGAAAACACGATGGAGTTTTCGTTTTGTATACAGACTTCTGTTATTTAAAGACTGAAATCTTATTTTGCTACAAGAAATACAGAGTTCGTTCCAGATCTTTTGGTCTGTCTAGTGGAGAGTAGTAATACTTGTGCAAGGAACTTTTTAATCCCAGGTAGTTCATGCTTATATACAGATGACAGAAGCAGGCAAGGTTTATGCATTTTCTTTCAGGTGTTTACAGTTGAAGATTTCAATGAGAAAGCTCTTGACCAGCTTTCAAAAGAACAATGAAATAGTGTAGCAAGGGGCTGATTGCTGCTCTATGGGGAACTGCTGCACACATTATAGACTATCTGCCTCACACAATAATGACAGACAAGTAGATGACCTTTCTATGCTAATGATTTGGCTCCTCGATGAATTTGTGCTATGTGATACAGGCAACTTGTCTTTACTCAGTGATGGATCATGTCATGGGATCCCAGAGCTTTCCTGTGTTAGTTAATGTTCTGTCAACACAAGCCCCTGAGAGATCATCCCAGATGTCCTGGATGACAGTTAAGCTCCCTGGAAAAAAAGAGAGATGGTGCCTAGTGAGTCTCCAGGAGCTGACGTACTTCCTGAAATACAACTGTACACATCCCAGCGGAAACGTTTCCTCTGTCTGCTGCCTCACCTGCTGCTCAGAGCACGGAGCTCGAGTGTAATAGCAGGGTTAAAAATCTACAGTAAAATGAACTGGAAAATATTGATCCAATTTAAAGCTGCATTAAAAATGCCCAAATCATTGCATCCTAGCATTAACTAATTTTTAAATATCTAATGGTTTTATCTGCTCTGCTGCACTTCATAATGACAAGTAAGTGTGCTAGTGCACACAGCTCCTCCATTGCAGATACTTTGATACAGACCCTGTACCTGCCCTATCTCACACGTCACAGCTCTGCAATAAAGTGCACTCTGAGAGTGGGATGCAGAGGTTATTTTCCAACAGGATCTGGGTGCCCAGCAATGTTCCTGTCCTACTCAAGGGCCGCTGTATATCAGGGCAGAACCCCACACCTGCCCAAAGGTAAGCTGATTTAAAATAATGGAGCCTCAGCTCAGATACTACAGATTACACTGGTGTTTCCTTATGAGTTGAAGGTGAAAATCAGAATGAGGGTGGTAGAACAGATGATAAGAAATGTTTGATGTGTAAAGACTTTCAACCCAACATGTAACTCTTTTGCAAATGCTGGGAGAAACCTTGTGTTTATAACCCACAGGGGAGACTCCACCAGCACCACATTCACAGAAGAAAGTGGTATCTCCACTTTTGTCCCTACAGGCAGGACTTTTAATACACCCTTGGAACTGTGAGCTAAACCAGTGGGCACATTGCCCCATTTTAAATCAATGCAGTCCTGCAAACTGCTTTCACTCAGCCCAGGTCTGCATTTTTTTAATTTGTCCTTCTGATTGTTTTTTTGTTTGTTTGTTTTTTCTTTTTTTTTTTTTCTTGGAGGGCTCGTTTGCTTTGGGAGATGCTAAACCTTGCCTTCATAGAATTCCCGGTTGGAAGGGACCTCAGGGCCCTTGTCATCCAACCTTTCTTGGCAAAAGCACAGTCTAGATGAGATGGCACTGCATCCTGTCCAACCAAATCTTAGAAGCATCCAATGTTGGGGAATCCACCACTTCCCCAAGGAGATTATTTCAGTGGCTGATCTCATTGTGAAAATTTTTTCTCATGTGTCCAACTGGAATCTCCCCAGAAGTATGTTGTAGCCATTGCCCATTCTACCCTCATCTTTTCCATATGACTCCTTATAAAAACAGTCTTCATCTTCTTTGTAGCCACCCTTTAAATACTGAGACATGGGGATAAGGTCTCACCTTCCTTTTCTCAAAGCTCTTGCTTTTCCTCATATGGCAGCTTTCTCTTCCTTGGATCATCTTTGTAGCTCTTTTCTGGACCCTTTCCAGCCTGTCCACATCTCTTTTGCATAGGGGAGACCAAAACTGAGCACAGCATTCCAGATGTGGCTTGGCAACCACTGAGTGGAATGACATAATGGCTTCTCTTTCTCTGATGCCCATACTGATGCAGCCCAGCTTCCTGCTGACTTTTTATGGAACTATTTACCACCACCCTCTGAGTGCAGGACTTGGTGACAGTGACAAGTTGATGTTGATCAACCTATGCCTCTGTTTCCCATAGTAAGAACCTGTAATCCTCCTGAGATCACTAACAAACAGCTGTAGATGCCAGAGGGGTGAGATAATTTATCATCATGCACCATCAGACTAAATAATGAATTCTTAGGGAATCACAGGCACTTCAGCATAAAAAGGCTTAATTTGGTGGGCACCCACCAGCCCTTGTTCCCAGTCCTAACAGGCGTTTTAGGGGTTTGATCTCATGGAAAATAAAAACTGCTTCTTACATCATGAGCCCTGCATGGATGGAGCACGTGGCACCTGGGCTGGGCTGGCTGATGTGCTGCCTGAGATGTGTTGAGGGACCTCCAGTCCTGCAGCTCCTTTATGCTCCTCGACTCATTTCTGCAGACAAACGGCTGTCCTCTGGCTGGTCTTGAGCCACCCTTATAATCACAACATATTTTTTCATGGAGTCTTAGAGTTTCCAGTTTTCCGTGTTTCCTACATATCTAGAGCAGAGTCTCACAACCTCTCCCTGCCTCACTTAATGCCTCCTCTAGTCTTGACCTCCCACACTGAACCCCACTGTTTTGCCCCATTTCTGGCTACCCAGGTCTCATTCTGCCTTTCCAAATTCCTGCCCATCTCCTCCTTCCTGCCCCACAACAAATCCCACAGTGTCCTCTGGGGTTGTTGTCGTGGGGAAAATGGAGTCCTTTGCAGAGCCCAGCAGGGAAGACATGAGAGTGGCTGGACTGACGTCCTGCCTAGAGTGTTAGCCTCTCACGGTGTCCTTTCACCACATGGAAATCAGCATCCACAGAACTATTGTCTCTCTTTTCTTTATGGCTCTCACACTGCATTTTGAAGAGCTCACAATGAGATTAGCCCCCCTCATTGCTTTACAGTATACATTTTTATCCGGGTGAATATAGGGAACAGGCATTTTAACTGCATGAAAGTGTCACAGTGACGTTCAGGCCCTGATGTAAGACATGATCTCCTCTGATGACTGCAGGCAGTACCAGGCTGTTAACTGGCATGGGGCAGGCACTTGCCAAAATGAGGTGCACTCACCTGATAGGTGCAGGCTGGAATCCCAGCCCAGGTGTAGAAAAATAGGAAAATGTAGTCATTGGGTTTTCTGAATAACAGATTCATCCCTTCTGGAAGAACCAAAATTACTAAAAATTACAGGAAAGTGTTCAAGGTTTTTTCCCCCAAAAAATAGTGGAGAATATTTTAAAAATCAAGGAAGTCATGTATTGTGTTGATAATTTCATTTGTTTAAAAAATCATTTCAGTCCACACAAAACCCTACCCACACTGTAGAGGGATGTGACATGTAAAATATTTATCACCCCCCATAATTTTTGTGCAGCCCTTGTTAGTGTTGTCAGCGTGGGCCCACTCTGAAGAATATCAAAATTGCTTCCATTTCAGAATTGGGACACAACAGAAGAGCTTTTGTCCCTGAAAGCTTGTCTACTCCCTCCAGCTCTATTAAGAGGTCTTTTAAAAAAGAACTTCCCTTTCTGATGGACATTGTGGCATTTTCTAAATGATGCTGCACCTGTTTAACTGAGGGTGTGATGTTTTAAACCAATTACTTCAATTTGTGGAGGAAATCATGCCCTTATTGCTCTTTGAAATAGCTTGTTTTGATTAAATTAAGACTAAATCCCTATTAATACATTTATTAAAGGTCCTGACTGCCTGTATAAGCCAAGCTAAGTCCCTTCACTCAGCTTCCCCATAAAGCCCAGTGGGAACAGCTGCTGGGCTGGGCAGGGGTTAATCCACCTCATCCCTAAACTTGTTTGACCTGGTATCGCTTCCAGTCTTTCATTTCCCTGTTTTCCCCTCTGATTATCTGCTGAGTGTCAGGGTGAAGGTCCCTAAACTTGTTTGACCTGGTATCGCTTCCAGTCTTTCATTTCCCTGTTTTCCCCTCTGATTATCTGCTGAGTGTCAGGGTGAAGGTTCCCATGGGGCAGCACCAGCAGTGCCTGAAGCCTCTTGCAGCACAGCTGGATGTGGAGCAGACCCCTTCAGCAGGAGCTCAGAGCTACTGCGGCTGGGAGGGGAGGCACAGAAACTCCTGGAGCTGCCAAGAGAGGACCCTGCAGAAGACATTCTCTTAAATAGCAGGAATAAGCAAGCTCAGGTGATGCCTGGGCAGGTTTCTCTTTTGAGAGGCTCCTCAAAGCTTGCTTCTTGCTGCTATAGCACATTCAGGGAAAATAGCATTCCCTTCAGTTTGTACTTCTACTGTTTTATAAAGTGTTTCAAATAGTCATCTCCCTCAGGAAAAGTCCCCTTCACTCTCCAAGAGGGATCCCTTCCACTCTCCAAGATGCATCATGCCCTTGCAGGGGAGAAGGACCCTGCTCAGGCTTTGAGGAGTTTCTAGGAGCCTCTGTTTGGATATCAAATACTGACTTGCTTCCCTGGAGAATAAATTGGATTTGATGGCTGTGGTCTGTCTCTGAGTGTAATGGGTGAAAAAACACTCCAGGCAAAGTAATTATTGCAAATATTTGTTGTTTGTGTTAACAGTATAACTATTGTGTTTCACAGCCAGGTGTCAGAGAGGGTGAGCTTTACAGAAATAACGGGATGCTGTTCTCCAGGTTTGTCATTAATTAACCATTCCTTATAATGCCTCTTGGAGCTCAGTAAGCGCTTTCAGGAATGAGGGAGCTGGAGAAATAATATTCCTGTCTTCTAAGGACTGTTGTCAAAAGCTGGAGCATTCTCCAGGCCTCACAGCCGTGAGTGCTGGAGCACGGTTGAGATGGCACAGCAACCTTCTTGGAAGAGAGAACAATACAAACCTATAATCCATGTTGTGGGGTCATCTAAAGGACCAGTCATACTGAATATGATCAAAATTTAGATTTCTCTGGTGGAAAAAATTTGACCTGGCATTTTTCACAGTCTTGGTGTCCTTCTTTTGAAAGATTCCTTTGTTCTGCAGGTCTCGGGGTGAAATTTAATCATGGCTCATGATTTTTTTCGCTGGCTGGGAGCCAATCTTAGATCATGCAGATACTTATGTCTGCATATACACAACGTGTTAAAATTATTCCTGCCCTCAAAAGCAAGGAAGATCAGGGGCATTTGCTAGTTCTCCGAAAACCTTGTGAGAGAAATGGGAAGGTGAAGGGCATCCTTACGGCTCTGGCATGGGATGACACTGAGCTTTATAGATAGGGCAGCAACTTTAGGGACTTCAGAGGTTTGGGTATTGCTGGTGGAGTAAGCTCATGTGCAGTTTTTCTCTCAGTGAATTGCTCAGGAACCATTTTTCTGACTTGGGGTTTTCAGTTGTAATCATTTTTCAGGCACCTTGACTGGAAAGCTGCTCTCAGTGGGCTGTTTGTGATGTGTCCTCTGCAAGAGCTCAGTGTTTGCAATTCAGTTTTGCATGATCTGTGACTGGTCACTGAAGTCCTACAGCATCACTTGTACTTCCACAGTGTTTTAAATTAGGGAGCAATGAATAACAGACTATGAAATTTGGGGTGAATGCTAATTTATGCTGACTTGCGTGAAGCTGTTGTGAATTGCAGACATTTCCCTAATGCCCTGTGGTTTTCCAAATGCTTGTGAGCCACAGCCAACCACTTTCATTCACAAAAATATTTACAAGATTGGACTTTTAACTATTTAATCACTTCTGTGAGGGCTCAAATACTCTTTTCTGATTGAAGTTCCTGGAAATATTCACACTCATTTCACTGGGATGTGTATCTGGCCTAAATTACTCTAACAGCATGTAATTATATACAAATAAAAAAAAATTGCAAAGTGCATTAACTCAGAACCTTCCAGAATTAAAAGCAAATGCTCAATTAAGATGAAAAAAATACATGGCCTGAAAATTGCCTGTGAGACCCTCAAGCCAATGTAGTCTTGGCTATGGATGTATCTTTTTCTGAGACAGAGGAACATTTTATGTTAGTTCTTTTCCCTTCATTCCCAATAGGAACTGCTGGACATCATTCCAAGAATTTGGATTTGGGAATACATCTCAAGAGAGATGGATTAGCAGGCAGGGGGTTGGTGGAAAGTTCAAATGTATTGCATTGCTTTATGCCCACTGCGCTCTCAGTTGTGCATCTGCACATATACATCTCTTATATAGCAAGATGCTACCTATATATGCATTTATGCTTGAGGAAGACTCTTCTCCTGTGCCATTAGAGACTTTCAAGATTACTTAGTTACAACTCCCCTGCCGTGGGCAGGGACACCTTCCCCTACACCAGGTTGCTCCAAGCCCCATTCAGCCTGGCCTTGGACACTTCCAGGGATGGGGCAGCCACAGCTTTTCTGGGCAACCTGTGCCAGGGCCTGCCCAGCCTCACAATAAGAATCTCTTCCTAACATCTAAGCTAAGCCTCAGCTCTGATCCATCTCTATACAGAGCAACTATAGTTACAGGTGATCTATAATAAGACTGACAGATACTTATTATTTGGGAATTCTTTTTCCAAAGGCAGTATACTCAAAACTGGAGTGCTGAGGCCTGGGTGCTGCCAGTGAGGCAGATGCAGAGAGAGGAGGGGCAACTCTGCTGCCCACCTGGTGCCAACCCCAGCTCAGGTGGGCAGTGCTGCTGGCAGCCCCTGCATGGGCAGTGCCATGTGCCAGGCTTGGGCATGGGGGGGACTGGGCTGCCTGCCCACAGGAAGGGTTAGAGATGGCTTTGGTGCCTTAAATCCCCGGAGTAATCAAGCCTGACACGCAATTCCAGGAGCTTAGGGAAGTGCCTGTCACTCCAGGCAGCTGGCTGTCACCTGCCAGGCTGTGCAGGGGCTGCTCCCCTCCCTCTGCAGCCTTACCTAGAGCTGCAGCACAACATTCATCCTGCCTGGGCAAGCAGCTCATGAGCCTCTCTTTATTGAAACCATCAGGCTTGGCTAAAATCTCTGGACTCATAGCAAAGCCAATGACTTCATCCTTGGAGCTGCCTCCATGTAACCTTTTCTTTCACGGATCTATTAGGAAGCTCCCCGGGAGGAAAAGCCCAGCTGCCAAATAAATCACAGGTTCCCGGCAGAGAGGTGTGAGATGCTCAACAGGAACCTGAGCTGCCTGGAAAGGGAGAGACAGGGAATCTTCTGCAGAGATTTTTCAAGCTTGTCCAGGCAACAGCCAGGCCAGATCCTCTGCCAGAGCCTATCAATGTAAATGCACCAGTTCCGTGGAGTTCTGTTGCTCTGTACTCAGTGAGGATTTGGCCAGAGCCTGCATGTGTGGTGGGAAGAAAGGAGGGAGACTATAGTCAACTCTGGGACTTTTTATTTTTCTTTCTAATTAAAAGCAGACATACACTTTTTAAAAAAACCCTTGCAGTGAGAAACTAGTTTTAGAATTTCCCATTTAATACTCCCCGAATGACTGTGAAAGGTTTGAGTTGCAGGTCACAATTTGAATGTTTATAGACAATTAGCTGGAGAAGGACCTGAGACACACAGGTGTAGATCTGCAGAGCTTGGAGAAGAATGATGCAGGGAATTAAAAACCTGCAGATTGAGAAACTTTGCTATGAAACAGGATGGATAAAAACACAGTTCTTCCATTTCTTTAAAGATAGGTGCTTGAGCATCAGTGCTGCATGATCCAGGGCTCATGTCAGCAACCCATAATTCAGACTTGGCTGGACTGGACGCCCGATTTCCACGTGTGTATTTCCTTATGTCCTCTGCATTGCATCTGCTGGATCTGACACCAAGAAAAGGGACCCCAGGACCTGAACCTTCCCTTCAAGCCCTGTCCTTGTGGTTCAGCTTCAGCAAAGGCAGAATCAGCTGTGAGTGTGATGCCATCTGCCAGAAAGTTCTGTCCCAAGGTTTCTTTTTCAGGAGACAGAGTGGGGGTTAAATCCCTGTTTCTGTGCCTGCAAAAGAACAAGGGCTTGACTGGAATTACAGGGGCTGGTTTACATCTGTCTCCTCCTGAGAGAAGACTGGGGGAAGAAAAATGAGATGCAAAACTTGTCTAATTTGTGCATCATTCAAGACTTACTTCAGAGAGTTTGAACAGTGGGATGAGACTTTCAGCCTTGGGGCCTCTATTTAAACTAGACCAGAGTTCTTTGCACAAAAACGGAGATGTTGCTGGATCAGATTTCTAGTTCAGGTTTTCCCCTTGAAGACTTGCAATCTCCACCTGCTTCAGAAGAAGACACAAAAATGGAATAATCTGATATCAGGAATTACTGGGGTTTATATCACTCACCCCAGCTCCAGTAAAAATTTCATTGCTTTTATATCAAAAATCAGAAAAACTTCTATCTTCCACAATTTTCACTTACTCAGATTCTTCACCTCCATGAACTGTGAGTTCTAAAAGGTTTCCCATACTTTGGGCCTTCTCCACACCTGGTTTTGCTCACTTTTCTGTGAGCCCCTTCTGCTGCCACTGCAGAAAGTGAACTGGGGGCTTCAAGGGGTGGTATTTCAGTCTGCTTAGATATGATCCAAAAGTACTTACTTGTAGTCTCTGGGCACTAGGAAAGGTGAACAAGGGGAAAGAAAGGGTTGTCTATGCTGTTGAACATAAGTCTAGTAGGTAGCTGGACATGTCAACATAATGTTTGTCTTGGCACTGAAGATTTGATGCTGCAGATACAACCACCCCCAAGGACTTGGTGTGCTACCCCATGGCAGTTGGGCTGCCCCCAGCACTGCAGCAGATGCTGATTAATGACACCCAGGTGAAATCAAGGCTACCTGAGATGGTCCATATGCTCTTCATCAGCCTGCAGCTGTTCTGCCATGACTGTCTCACAGCAACAGTAGGAGCAACCTGGACATATCCTCACAGCTGAAATGGTGACTTCTCTCGCTGTTCATAGCATTTTCTTTCCAGCCTGCTATACAAAGCTCCCCATTTATGTGTTGCAGCCATGCTGTCAAAGTATAAGTAATCACTTTCATAGTTACTGAGCTGCATGGTCACCAAGGTGTAATATCTGATGGGCAACAGATGTCTGCTTTCTTCCAGAGTTTACAGCCTTGTGTTATTGCTGTTATTTTCTCTGGCTCCATGCTGCCGGGGAGTGGAGGAGGAGCGAGTACTGATGCTGCCTGCTGAATGAATGGCACCTACAGTCTTTCATGTGCTTTGGGGGCATCTATTTTAAGTGCTTGAATAATATCCAGTGCTCACAGATCCAGCATATCTCCTCAGAAATGAAATTGCGTTTCCTGCAGTGGAAATTCCTGGTTTATTCTGATAGCCTTTATCCAAACACAGCTGTGTTCAGCTGAGGGAGACTTGTTGCATTTCTCAAATGTCCCTGTGCCTGCCCTATGCTACAGAAGAAAAACAACCTGGGAATAAGATGAGGACCATGTCTCCTGAGGAAGCCTCTCATGAATATGACATGTGGTACTTTTGCATGAACTGCCTGTGCTCAGGGACCAAGCAGGGAACTGTGCCTCTCATGGTGTCAGGAGCAGTTCTGGCAGAGTGTGCTGCTTCAGTTTGCTTGATGAAGAGAGTGAGATGGTGCCTCTGACTTGCTTCAGTGCTGCTGCATCCTTTTTGCTTTTGAAAAAGTGTTGTGCAGCCTTGAACTTCCACTTCAATACCCTCCAGGGAGCCTGGTTTAATGCCTCATCTGAAGGACATGATATGAGTCATTAAAAACATTTTTTAGAAGTCTGGAGGTGACCTATGGGCTCCAGGAGACTGGTTCTGTGTAGCAGCAAGCAGTCACTTTGTACCTTCCATCCCTGAGCAAGTTTATACCTCCCACCTCTGAGCACCACCTTGTCAGGCTCTTGGCACAGCAGTCCTGCCCTCTGCAGAGAGGACTGGACTAATACTGAGCTCTTCCTGGCAGCTCCCGCAGGAGCTGCTGGGCAGTGAGCTATGGGCACTGCCATGGCTCAGACAGACTAAATTCAATCCAGACCTGAGCCAAAAGCTTCCTGCTGACTGCTTTTAAGCAGCCCCTGGTCAGTACTTTAAGCTCTTTGCCCCATGTTTCAGGAGTGCTGAACTCTCTACTCTGGCACCTTCTGTGCAGAGATAATATTCAAACTGTCTGCAGCAGGACCTGCAGGCAGGGTAGCTGGGGAAAGACTGGAAATATGTGGCCTATCCTCCCTCTCCTCATTTGGCCATCTGAGTGGACTGGTGTGATGAAACCAGATTCCAGAGTACCCAGCAGAGCCACCATGGAGGTGGCTTGGTCCCGTTCCATATAATTACTGCTGGGAGTAAAACTGACAGACAGACTTTAAAAACTCCTCTGCCCTATCCTGTGGGTTCTGTGACACCTGGGAGCTGGACACCCATCAGTGACTCAGCTGGGGGCTCCCTTATCTCCCTGTGAAGTGTTCAGACTCACACTTGGAAGTCTCTCTCCCTTCCCAGCCCTACCACCCACAGCATTAGCAGCATGGCTCTGGTGCAAGGGATAAGTCAACATTTCCTGACACTTCGATGTATGGCAGCCACAGACAGCTTATTTTGGCGGGCATTTGGGCCTGCATTTAAAGGCATTTAAAACCTTCAGGAGGCTGGGACGATGAAAAAGGATGTATCCCCTTCAATGCATGCATGATTCAGGCATTAGAGATAGAGGATGGAAAAAGACATGCCAGCTCAGGGATGTAATTTGGCTCCATGGAGATACGTAAACCTTGCCTGTGCTAATACTTTTAGTAATAGGTATTAAATTGTCTCATGTAGACATGGCCCTGAAGGGCAAGAAAACAACTTCACATCTCCTTTGTAACCTCTTACTCTCCAACTCAACCTTTTTTCATACTCCAGGTGCAATGTCTTTACTGCTGTTTGTGTTATGCTGTAGCCTGGAGGTCCTCGAATGCAGCTTGCTGTGACAGGAGCCGTGCACATGTTTACGAGGCAGACCCACAGGGAAGGGTTTAAATTCCCTGTAAACACAACAGGAAAAGGAAGCATTTTCTCATTTTACAAAGCAAGTGGTTGCAGGAGGTTAAAATTCTGATGGGACGTGGCTGTGGTCCCTGGTGCTCCTCTCTGTGGAGCTCTGTTTCGTGGTAGCAGTGACTGCATGAGAAGTGGTTCCCAAATCACTTGGTAATATGTGACCAGTGCCTGCATCTACCTCCCTGCCAGCACTGGGTTACTGCAACATACCTGGCTGTAAAATGCCTGGTTTAATCCACCTGTGTTTTCTGGAATAGCACCCCAGGGCAGAAAGGAAAGGCTTGTCTGTGCTACTGGTTGCCAGAGACAGAACATGAACCTGCCACTTCTGAAGGAAAATCTGTTATTTGGCCACAAAAATCTCAGGAAACAGCTTTTCCAATCCAGTGCGTTCATCTTTGCTGCAATCTGTTCAGGGGAAGCATAGCTACTGCCTGGCAGGCTGGTCTCATCCTGCTACAGAGCAGCAGTACTCTATTTTTCAAGATGAAAAGGTTTTTATTTAGTCTTTCTGAATAACAAGTTCCCATGTCACAAACTCTTGTCATCATCCAGGTTAGCTTTTGAAAAGCCAAACACTTTCCCCATTGTCTTTGTAGGTAAAACAGAAGGAAGTGGCATCTTTCTACAACCTCTGGAAGAAAAGCCTCTGTGAGTTGCTGAGCCGCTGCTCAAGTGGCATCTCAGATCACAGCTTTCTTGCAAGTCTGACTTCCTGGTGGTTCAGGAGCCGTGCATCTGATCAAGGTCTCTGCAGCCTCAGATTAATAGTGTTAAACACAGTGATGGGACTCAACAGGGCTGAGTTCCATCAAGCTGAGTCCAATCCAGGAGATGAGTGTCCCTGTCTCATGGTGGTCTTTTTGCAGTTTATGTGTCATTCAAAAATGCACTATTCAAATCCTGTTTCTTCCACAGTCCTTTCTTAGCAGGACAAATGGTCCCTGGCTTCTTTGGTAACACCCAGGGCTGAGTGTGCATCCATGTTACAAAGGCATCCGGAGTCCTGTCGTGACCAGATGAGAATGTCTCCCAAGTCCCTAGCTCATCTCCTAGGTTGCGCCTATTTCCCCAGTAAAGGCAAATATTTACAGACAAGCTGTGGAACAAATGCCTTATCCACCCTGGGGAAGAGAGAAGAGGACTAGAGAAATATTACAAATTCCTGGCTTGAATGGCTGTTCTTGTCTTTTCTAGGGGCTGTACCCTCAGCAGCCCTGAGTGATATCAGTGGTGCATTAACAGCCAGAGCAGTCTGCCAGCTGTTCTCCCCAGCAGGACCTTTCCATTTCTGGTGACATCTTCCTGAGTGAACAGTGGACTGTGGGAAACCTTGGGCCATTTTGCCTTCACTGGTGTGTGTCTACTGAAAATAAAATTGGCACACCTGACCTGCCCCAGCTTAACAGTGACGGAAAACAGTTTGCTTCTCCTTAGGACAGCAGAGCTCTCCTGATGACTCAGAGCAAGGATGAGGAATCCCAGAAATGGTGCAATCATAATCTGTGCTCCATTAGCACAACTAGCAAGGTACCCGAGTCCCTTTTATCACCCGTATCCAGGTTACTGAACATCATTTTCAGTAAAGGAGAGAAGTCCCACAAGCTCTCCCAAAATGTCATAGAATCACAGAATGGTTTGGGTTGAAAGGGACCTTAAAGCTCATCTCCTTTCACTCCCTGCCATGGGCAGGGACACCTACCACTAGACCAGGTTGCTCCAAATCCAACCTGGCCTTGGACACTTCCAGGGATGGGGCGGCCACAGCTTCTCTGGGCAGCCTGTGCCAGGGCCTGCCCACCCTCATAGGAAAAGGTTTCTTCCTAATATCTAATCTAACCCTGCCCTCTGGCAGATTAAAACCATCACCCTTGTCCTATCAGTATCTGTCCATATAGTTCCCAGAAGTCCCTCTCCCTCCTTTTTATAAGCCCCATTAAGGTACTGGAAGGTCACAATGAGGAACCTAAAGCAATAGTGTTTCTCCAAAGAGTTTAGGAGTGTAGAATGTCATTCAGCAATAGCATCAGGAAGTGGGAAGAGAGAAAGAAGGCGCTGTTCATTTAATCATAGAATATCCTGAGTTGGAAGGGACTCACAAAAACCATAAGATCCAACTTTGTGATTTGGTATGTCATGGCTTGGATCAACTCCTGCCCTGTTCAGATCAATGTTTGGGCTCTGAATTTGGGGATTAAAAAACGCAATAATCTCCAAATCCTTTAGTCCAGTTTCCAAATTCCACCCTCATTTCAGCCCACCTGTCTAACCAGCTCACAGAGAGATGTGACCAAGCAGATTCTGTGCTCGTTAAAGCTGCAAGACAAATCTTTAGGAGCAATAACTGGGACATATGTATTTCCCTCCTTATCTCCATGACTTGGAGAGCACTACATAATGGTGGAGGTCACTTTGACGTTCAAAAAAAAAAAAAAGGGGGGTTTTCACTTGGATTTTTTGGCAACTCTGTCAGATATTTGCAGATTACTGTGAGATCCTGGAAGTTCCTTCAAAAGCAACAGGTTTGGTCCCTTTTCCTGCAATACAGTCTGAACAAATAAGCTCTGATGTTAGTGCATATGGCATATCAAAGTGATTTGGCCTGGTCTGTGAAATATATTCTGTATTAATCTCCCCCTTACCTGTAAACCAGATGAAAAAGCATACACAAACACCCCAACTGTTTGATGTTTTTCCTCTGAATCAAAAAGACCTGTCTCCATGGTCCTATTATCTCCTGTTATTAAGTATGTTTTCATGCTGTGCTTTTTTTTTTTTTTGTGCCCACAGTCAATAACAATTTAAATGATACTCTTTGATGACCTTTGTTCACATCATTTATTTCCATCTCTTTATCTGATTTTGCTAACAGGACCTAATTTGAAAGAGGCTCCAGTTCAGCGGCAGGAGGGATTTAAACACTGTTAAGACTGACATTTTCCCTCATTTCACATCCCGTGGGGTACCTGATTGCAAATTTATAATACACCAGAGGTCTTGCCATCAGAAGATACAGACTTACAGTAACAGCAACTAATTTAAAAAAGATCTCCACCGCATCAGTGTCTGGGGCTGGTTTACACAGACTAATTAATCCTTATTTGACCTGAATTAACTCTTAATCTGTGTGAAATGAGAGAGCTTTACTGGGATAAGGAAAATTTTTAAAGATGGGAAATCCTTTCAGAACAGGAGGTTTCTGCAGCTGAGTGACTTGTAGATTAAAATACTTGCTGGCTGCTGCTGTGGAAAATTAGCCACTTCATTTTTTTTCCTCTTCCCACCCCCCTGTTACTAACCAGAAAGGAGAGGGGCAAGAGATTTTTTGCCACCAGCAGTTACTGTCCCTTGGCAAGCAGAGCAGAACAGTCATCCCTGCTGTTTCCTGCTGATATATTGGGTTTATCACAGAAATCAGCAGGGTGGCACAAGGGAGGAAGCTCATTTTGGAGCAGCTCTTCCCCTTGACACTCCCAGGTTGCACAGTCTCCAGGTGCGAGATGGCTTCTCCGCTCCTTGGGAGCTCCTTGGCAAGGGCTGCAGACATGAGTACTGGGGGAATACAGAGGAATCACAGTGGAGTTCTTCCCATGAGCCCACTCAAAGGTGGGAAGATGTGTGTGTGTCCCTCCCCCCACCCCATACCCCTGTGACCTGCCTCTCTTGGGACAGGAGACTTCTACATTTGGAAAAGAAACTTGCAGGCTCAAAAGTTCCTCTGTCAGGTTTGCGAAAGGACAAGCCTGGACTGGTGTCCTCTTGTGCCTCAGAGCACTCTGCCAGAGTGCAGGGGGAGCAAATGGATCATTCAGGAACATGAAGGGATGGACATATCCCTGGCCAGA
The DNA here is from genome assembly GCA_013396755.1 of Sclerurus mexicanus. Taxonomy (NCBI): domain Eukaryota; kingdom Metazoa; phylum Chordata; class Aves; order Passeriformes; family Furnariidae; genus Sclerurus; species Sclerurus mexicanus. Next base: position 57,030 of record VWZF01006550.1, read on the forward strand.
GCACACTCTGATGCAGGGATCTTCTGAGTTGGAGACAGGATAAGTCAGGGCAACGCAAAATATGAGTGACCTTTCACTGCTGAGCCCTGGGGAGGATCTTGATCAGTCTTCATGGACATGTTAAAAGCTAGCCAGCACCTCGGGCAGCTGTGGAAACACATGAATGACTGGAGAAGGTTGGACCTATACAAGTAACCTGGTGATCTGGATAGATTTTTTTGGCACATCACGCCAAGTTCTCCTGCTTGTGGAGATGGAAACTCTCTGAGAGTTCATTCCTGCTTTGCACTTGTCTGCATTTCACTGAGCAAAGATGATCAAGAGATGCTTGGGGGAGGTCAGTAACGCAGCGATGAGCCCATCAGACCAGGTGAGATATCTCTCTCATTGCAAGGAAGGCAGTAACTTACCTTACTCTCCTTTGTTGTTGGCACCTTTATTTTTCCCCCTCAACACTGCTTAACTATTATTTACTCTATTTGAAACTCTATCTAAAATAGGACTACCACACTTTATCTAAATAGGTTGGTAACTTTCTTTGACATTTCAATAATAAAAATGTTTTTCCCCTTGGGTTCTTATTCAGGGAAGAAAAATAATTCTCCAAGGCTGAATATTAAAAACCAGGAGCTCTTCAGAGAGCAGCAGTTCCTGGGAGCAGAGGTGTCTCTGATCAGCTCAAGAGCAGCTCAGCCCAGCAGCTGCTCATCAAGGCTGAGTCTAACAAGCATTTCTGAGATCACAGTGTGGCCCAAGGTGTGAAGAGGAGAAGGATGCACCATCACAGAGCCCCAGCCCCCTGTACAGTAGGACCTTCCTGCCATGCTTTTGAATGCCATTATTATTGCATTAAATGCCCCTTGCCCCAGCCACAGGGAGAGGCTCAAAAGATGCTGTCCTAGTTCAGCAGGTGGGACCAGTTATCACTGTGTGGGGGTGATCAAAGCTATGTATTCTACCCCCTCTATTCATTTCCCAAGAACAATGGACCATTTGCAGCAGCCGCCCAGGGAGTCGTTAGCACCTTCACACCCAGCCTGAGGGGGGTGGCTGCTAATGGGCCATCAGGGGTTCAACAATGCCCCATGACTCGCAGAGTGTGTGAGTCCTCACTCTAGGGGAGGGACTGGGTGCTCCCTGAAGGTACATAAGCAGATGTAAGAAGACCTTGGGGGCTACTCTCGTCGGATCCAGAGGAGCAGCAGGACCTCGACAGGAGGAAGCCACCGTTCTCGACCAGACTGCGACCATCACTCCTGACCAGACCACAGACATCATCTGCACCAACAGGTTCTCCACTTCCTTTTTGCTTTAGACTCAGGGGAACCACACGGGTCTCAGCACAAGGGCTAACAAACCCCTTTGGGCTTGTGCCCCTGGACACTGGGTTATACTGCTGGGTTTTGATGAGTTGAAAGCAGTTTTTCTCTTTGTGTCAGTGTATTTATTGTAATACCTTTCATTAAATTGTAACTCTGACTTATAATCTCTCTCGTGGTGGGTCCATTTCTCCTGCTGGTTTACCCTTAAACCAGCACAGATGCCACCATGTTACGCAGCATAAATGTCACCCTCTCCAATCAGTGAGCTGTTGAAGGCTTGAGGTAACCATTTAAAGGTTATCTAGTGCTGCTGGTATCTCTATTTTCAATTACCCCCACTTGTTGGCTTGGAAGTCTTTAGTATGAAAAATAAATCATACTTCAATGTGCTGCTCCATCATTCAGTAATGCCTGATGTGACAGTCTCAGAAGATCACACGATTATAGGGATAAGGGTCTAGTTATAAAATGTTTACCATTTCCCAGTTGGATCTTTGACCTCAGACTGCGTTAATGTTCCGCCATTTTTAGGTCCAATGTCACTCTCTGTCTTGCAACATATCATCATTTTAATGCCTGACTTACATTCTGAATTATGGTAATTTATTGTAATAGTGTGATTTGACATTTTCAGTATTTCCTGTTTTTATTGGCTAGATGTTGCATCCCTCTCACCAGAGTTTAGCAGGACTTTGGGGGTACAGAAGGAGGTGACAGCCTATCAAAGCACACAGTGCTGAAAAGGGCAAAAGACAGGAGCATGCTGCTAATTCAGGGGCTGGGAAATGCATGAAAATTTAAAGGTGATATTTGTGATAAACCCCATGCCAGGAACAGAACTGATGCTTTGTCAGCCTTAGAGATGAAAGGGCATCTTCAGGAAGGGCTGAAGTGATGTCCATGAACATCCATGTGTGGAACAATGCACTGGAAGGGCTGGTTGTGCTCCACAGTGCCAGCCCTCCTAACACCAGCATAGAGGCTGCTGGCACAGCTGGAAGCTGGTATTTATGGGGCCAGCACAGTGCAATGCCCGTGAGAGTGGAAGAGCCTGTTTTTAGAGGAAATGAGCTTTGGGAATTGGAGTGTGTTCTGATAAGGGAGCAGAAATGTAAAAGGCCAAGATGGAAAGTGCAAATATAATCCTCATTGTTTATCTCTTTATTGCTCTCTGCCCAGAAACACTGCTTCTCTAAGATAGGATTTGCAGGCATGAGAAAAGAAAGTGGGAGCTTACTAGTGAAAAAAAAAATAGAGAAAGAAAACCCAGAAACACTAAAATATTCCTCTACAACAAAAACCTTTGATAAAAGCAAAGCTGAGCCTAGGGGTGATGCTACTTTTTCACCCCGTTCTCCAGTATTGAGTTTGTTCCAGAGGACCCAGCCTTCCCTTTCAGGTTTGGAGTGGGTTGTTTATTTTCTGAAGGACTGCCCTTCAGCATTCCGTTTCAAGTAAGTATTCGTGCCTGGCTCTGGAAAGCAACAGCAAAAGCAAGCAGACAGCTCTTCTAATGGCCCTGCTGCCTTCAAGGAGCAGCCTCTTCAGGGCTTGCTCTCAAGGAGTGTGAAGGCACTGCTGAGCTCCCCAAGAGGCATTTTCAAACTTCTGTTAATAAGGACTTGGACAAATATGGATCTCATCTTACCCAAGAGGGGTGATGGCTGCTGGTAAAAAGGTTTTATGAGAAACAAATATAGAAAAATACTATATATAATAGATATATTTATATATATATGCAAACTATATATACTTATCTATATAGAAAAATTATATATGTGTTTGTATATATATAGAAGTATAGAAAAGTATAGAAAATACTTCTCTCCTTTGAAGACAGGCTGAGAGAGTTGGCATTGTCTGCTGGGATAAGAGAAGGCTTTGGGAAGACCTGAGATCCACTTCCAGTGCCCAGAGGGGCTCCANCGGAGGCCCTGGCATGAGTTGCCCAAAAGTGTCCAAGGCCAGGTTAGACAGAGCTTGGAAGAACCTGATCTATTGGAAGGTGTCTCTCCCTGCCCATGGCAGGCGACTTGGAACTAGATGAGCTTTAAGGTCCCTGTCAACCCAAACCAGACTATGATTCTATGAAAAATAAAGAAGCAAAGCAGGTGCTGAGAATCTCTGGCCCTGAAAGTGAGGGAAAGGTTTAGAGTAGGGTGGTAACAACACAATGGGACAGGCCTCATCCAGTACCTCCCTTGGACACTTCTGTCATACTGATCATGAATTATGGGAGCATGATTTTTGTCCAAAACTAACAAATGTGCCTGGAGAAGTCCTGATACCAGCTTGGTCCTGCTGGAACATGCAGACTGGGGGAGGGAGTGCCTCAGCCAGACCCGCAGCCGGAGCACGATGCTGGCATAGCGCCGCTGACCCGAAGGTGGCAGATGTAGGCGAGTGTGATGGATTAACAGTGACACTGAGGGAGACTGTAACATGTATATTGTGCATCCATGAAATTGTATTTTCAGGTGATTTGTTTTCTCTTGAGCCATCCAACTCATCTCCTCTGAAGAGTTAATTTATGGTGTTTACCTGAAGTGATGGGTCCAGGGCAGGAGATGGGATGGAGTTTCCTGGTAAAAGGTCTCGCTTCAGCTTTAGCTGGTGGACACACAATTCTTCTTGCTCTGTGTCTGCACCAGGTGTTTTATAACAGGCAAACATCCATCATTTCCAATTAATCCCAAAGGCCATTTCTGTTACCCCTCGGTTCAGTTGACTAGCAATAACAAAGCTTCCCAGTGCTGAGCTTCAGTAAAATACTGAAGCTTCAGTAAAATATGAGTATCTCATATGAGATGACTTACTCCTCATACCAGTGAGCACTTTGTACCTCACAGACAATATTTTATTTCATTGTCTCTAATGGGGTTACACTCCCGGAGGCTGAGTTTGTCCCCTGCTTTATCCCAGCAAGCTTGCACTCGACACTTACACAGGACCTGGGCTTTACCTGACACTATTCTACAAGTCATGCCCCAAGTTACAACACCAGATGGAGTTAAATGCCTCTGAGACTTCTGCCCCTATGCCAAATGTGGTTAAAACTGCTCACAGCTCATCTGTTTTGAGGAGCACTGGTACCTACTGGTGTTCCCTTTGGCACACCTGGATGCATTTGTCTTTAATGAGTGAAAACACATTTTTAAAACTGTCTTGATTATGACACCAAAGCCCTTGAAGAACTTTGTCCTCATAGAGAAAGATTTTTTTCTGCTGTATAAAGCGTATTTTGGGGGTTGTGCTGCATAACAGTCTATTCCAGGAAGGAAAGGCAGCTGAGCGGGGCTGATGGAACTCGGCATCTGAGTTTTTTTCTCTGATTTCCGCAGTGACTTGAGACAAGTTTCCTTCATTTTGATGTTTGTTCACCTTAAATGCAGCCAGGTCAACAACACCCAGGTGGGAGCTGATAAGGTCACTCATGTCTGCACAGGTCCCATGAGGTTCTGACTGGGGACTTTATGTGAAATTTGGTGGTTAAAAAAAAGGCAACTGGGAGTTTTGATGCCCCTAATCACTGCCCTCAAAGCTGGCCAGTCTATATCTAAAGGGTGAGTGGTCAAAATACAGTAGATGCTTACTGTACTTTTGGACTGGCAAAATCATTTCCTATTGGAAGGGAAGTTAAACCAGAGGTGGATATTCCCAAGTTTCCAGCTTTCCAAGCAGTCTTTAAAAACAACTACAAGCAGTGTGATTTTATTGTACATTTTCAATCCATTCAACCAGTTCTAGAGCAACATGAGCGGAAGTGCAAAGGCTTTGTACACAGTCACCTTCAGTAGTTTGATATGCAAATGGTTACTTAGAAATACCAATATCTGCAGCAAGTGGTTTCAAACAACTTCACACAGAGGCGTCAAGCTCTGTAACATACTGTGTACACTGGGACCTTCGAAAACAGCTCCTTTTAAGTTGCCACTTGCATTCTGTTTCTGAACTGGGATTTTGCACAAATATTTTTACATCATTGTTTTAACACTTTCACGCTTGCTTTTCAAGTAGGTCATCCTCTGTGATCACAGACAATGGGAACAATTGTTCAGTGGTCTCTTACTCTAATCAAGTCAATTTGCTTTGCTGGGATTTCCCTCTCCCCTGTATTCAGCGTTCAGGACCAAACAGAGTGAAGCGGATCTAATTAACTTCTCTCAAGGGTATTGACTGTTTGGAAAGGAAGAGGAAAGCAATGAGGAATACATTATGAGAGCCCAGTCATTGCCAATTCGCACACAGGAGCACATCTTCCTCTTGCAAAACCCAGGTTTACATAAATTTCCTTTTTTGATTGTATTTCTTATTGCGTAGAAGCACCAGGGACTATGTGAACTCCTGCGGGTTCTGGAGACAAAGTCAAAAGGAAATAAAGTAAAAGTGCTTTGTATTAACAGTGGAAATTAGAAATTCCTAATTAGCCTTCATTCATTAGGAGGTTGAACAGTGAAATGTACTGTAGGTCAGTGTATTATCTTCTCTCCTTTAAGGTGCACCCACAGACAGATACAGACACTAAGCCTGACTGGCAATCAGATGCTAATTAACTCCCTAGAACATGAAGAAAATAGCGTGGGCTTCACATCCACGTGAAGCCCAAAGTTTGGAAAACCATGTAAACACAAGAAGTTGGTGCAATGCTGAGTCTGGCAGGGAGCTTTGGCAGGGAGCTGCTGCAGTGATGGCAGTGGGGGCAAGGCGGGGCGGCTGGCTTGGCTGGGCTGCCATCACCACCAGCGCAGGTGGAGACGGTGACATGGATTTCCATCCTCTTGCTTTGAATGTGGCTAAAGACCAAAAGTTCATATTAGTATAATTTGAAGGATAACAACCAAATTCAATGCCTCAATTTCCCCAGTGGAAAAACTGTGGAGTGACTAATGGCATGCAGACACTCAAGGGTTTAACTCATGGTGTTGACCTACAGTGTCTCATGACCAAATGCTCTCTAGAAACTGATACCAGCAGGATAGACAGTAGTAGTCATCCATGTACCAGGGTGATAAGAACATCCCTGGACAGATGGATCATAGCTGTGTGAGGCATGCAGCACCCCTGTGAGATGGCAGCAGCCTTCATCTGTAACAGAGGGTTTGCCAGAGACTTCCTTGGAAAAATGGCCATAAAGGTTCCACAGGCATTGTCACCTTGGGCTAATAGGAATCCATGTTTGGAAATGAAAGTCACTGTCAGCCATTGACACAGACCCCAAAGGCTTTCCTTGTATCCTTGAAATTCTTGTGGGAATATTTGCTTGCAGAATGTGCAGGTTCCTTCAGCTGTAGCATTGTCATGGGGTCACCTCTGCTTTGGAGACCTGGACCTCTTGAGGCAGAGAGGAGCAGAAGGAGGCTGATATAGGGTTACTTTGACTCTGTGAAGCTTTACATCGCTCTCCTCCAGAGCATTAAAGAGTTAGCAAGTCCTTGTGCCCATCGTATTAAGACCAGAAAAATGAAGATGGTGTGTCAGGCTGGCCAAGGCAACCTGTGAGCATCTGGGAGCTATTTTCAGATGTCAGAAGTTAACAAGGCGCTGGTTCTTCTGCTAAATTGAAATCCTTTCTGAACATCCCCACTTCTGACACAATCTGTTGATTGTCATCTTTATTATACACTGTGCAAATAAATACATAATAGCATCTTGTCAAAATGTATTGCCATTCAAATTGTACCCATAATCTGGATGTCTAACACAATCTCAGTGCTTCCTAACAAATACATTTCCCTACCAATTTCTGCAGGATGAGAACCCTGGTCTTGCAATTTATTCAGCAGTAGGGCTGAGAGGGGGGAGAAAATCAGGGGTGGGGAAGGAAGAGAGGAGAGACACCGTCAGCACCTGCATCAGCACAACATCAACTGAGATTACAAGGGACATTAAAGATATAACCAGAGCAGAATAACCGTCTTCTGGACACAGCTGTGAGCAGCATCAATGCTCCCAAAATATTTTGCTGGTGCGGCATCACCTGTTTAACAACAGGATGTTCTACAAGTCTCTGAACTACCTCGAGCGTTACACTTTCTCTTAGGAAGGCCAGGCTGGGTACTAGGGAGCTTCATCTGCCACACTGCTATATGCATTACACCAGGCTTGTGTGGGCTCTCAGTGCCTTGAACCCCCTCTGCTCTGCTGGGCGCTGTCCTGCTCTGCAGCCCCATCGGGGTGTTCCAAAAGTAGATGTGGGCTGTTTGCTCAGGCAGTAGGAAAGTAAGAATCACTCACACAAGAAGCAGTGATGCAAGGGATAAAAGGAGCAGTGATGAATTGAGGTGGCTGCCTGGCATTACACAGGAAAGTGTTTCAGCCTCACGCAGACCCCTGCCCTGGCCAGCTCTGCTACCTGAGACCCCTTGGCACCAACTGAGGTGGGACCATACCGAGCTATCAGCATTGCACCACAAAACTAATGCAGGGCAAAACACCTAGAACAAGAGTTTTCTCAAAGGACAAAGGCAAATATTAATAGATCACCCCCTACTACCTTTCCTAAAGAGATACAAAACCCATTTGATGTCAGCGAAGTGTCTTATGGTTCCCAGCTCATTCCCACTGGTTCAGGATTCTGTGATTCTGTGATAGCTTTTGCAGCTCAACCTGATGAGCTGCTGTGGTGGAACAGCTATGGAAGCGAGTGATCAGACAGGCTCAGTTGTGACCCTGGGATAGTTTAGCAACAGCAGTGATTGGGGCTGGGGTGGAGCTCTGACAATAGGGGGATATAATGATGGGGAAAGCATGAAGCAGCTGCTGTGGTCTCTTTCTCTCTGCTGGGGTGAAGGGATTCATGGGCATTAGTAAGAGCAGCTGCTCACACCAGCACATGTTTACACTCTGGTTTGCCTCTGTTCACATGAGTGGTATTAAATTAATCTAAGATACCTATATCAATAATAGTTATTAAATGCAATAATTACTTATATCCTATATGCCCTCTTTACATTCCAATATATTCAGTTCGTTTTGTCACTGCACTTAATAAATAGAGGAAAAGGGGATATACAGGCCAGAGCTGTGCTTTTATCACCTTTCTGCTGCAGTTATCAATGAAATCATTAAATAATTAATAGATTGGCTCAGGTCTATTAAATTATAATCTTAATTCCCATACATTCTGTAATTTCTGCCATGTGTGCTGGAAGGCTGCATGATCTCCTTTCTCTTCATGCACCAGAGCTGGAGGAGGTGCTGAGTGAAGGTGGAATCTGCTACAAGGCAGAGCAGGGGCTTGGGATCTTCAAACGATGACCTTCTCCGTGCCTTGGTAGCAAGAAGAGCTGTAGCCCCACTCTCTGGACTCCATTTTAGTATGAGTTTTGTCCCCAGAAACTCTCTGGATGTCTTTTTTCCCTATAGGAACCTTAATTCTAACACCAGAAAAAGCACCCTGGAGAATTTTATTTCATAGAATCCCAGAATGGTTTGAGTTGGAAGGGACCTTAACAATCACCTCATTCCAAACCCCCTGCCAGCAACACTTTCCACTAGACCAGGTTGCTCCAAGTCCCATCCAACCTGGCCTTGGACACTTCCAGGGATGGGGCAGCCACAGCTTCTCTGGGCAACCCATGCCAGGCCCTGCCCACCCTCACAGGGAAGAATTTCTTACAAATATCCAATCCAAACCTATTCTTCCTTTGTTGCCACTAAATGCAGTGAGGTTTTAGGAGAGCAGCTTAACATGGAGATTTGTTATGAATGTCTTATGTTTGGCCTTTCCTTGCCCCATGTACCATTTTGGGTGAAGCAAAGTGAGCAGGACTTCACAGAAGGGATATAAGGAGAAATCAGCGTTTCCATGACATTACTGTAGGGTACCACTGCATGTGGCTGGAGAGAGGTATATTGCACCAAAGTTAACAGATTAAATGTGTCCCTGGCTGCTCCAAGGCACAAAAGCTGACACGCAAGGGTCTGTGTGTATGTCTGTAGCTTGTGAAAGATGGTGGTGGATGCAGCATTCCTGGTGGGAAAAAGGTCTGAGACATACCAGCTCCAGGTGTGCCAAGGTACTGGGAGCACACTGGGCAGTGCAGCTGCACCAGGCACGGCGTGAGCAGCTTCACCACAGACATGGCTGAACCCTCCTGAGTGCTCAGGGACATTCCCAACCCCACTTTCCTACTGCTGTGAAAGGGCCCCGAGGGCACAGACTGAGGAAATTTGGGTACCAAACTCCTCTGGTCCCTTAAGCTCCTCCTACTTCACAGCCACCATCAAACACCACCACCACAATCAGTACAGGGCTGATACAACAAAACCTGTCTGGCAGGAGACTAGTGCACCAAAGGTACATCTTAGAGTGTAAAACATTAATTTTTAGGACAATCTTACTCCTCAGGAATCCCATCATCTCCTGCTGAGTGAGTGAGAGCAATACCTGGCGCTTGCTGGGCTGGCTTACCTGGACGTTCTGCTGCTATCACCCCTCGGTGTTAAGGGGAAGACTTGGCAGGGGCAAAGGTGTTTCTTAAAAGTCTCCTGATCCTATGCCTAGGAGAAGCTTCACTGATTAAATTGTAGTTGCCACAGAGGGGATTTTTTTCTTGGCAATTAAATGACTGGATGATCTGGGGGCCACAGGCAAAGCTGAAAGTATTTGATCCAGCAAGATGCTAACTGCCAGGAAGTATCCCAACAAGACAGTGTTATGGCTGTAATGTGTTTAATAAAACATTCCTCAGGCACAGGGAAGGCACAGAGACAACACAGAATGTTTCTGTGTCTAATTCAGCTCGATGAGAGCACGAGGTGCAGGGCACTGTACCCCTCAGTTCGTCAGGTCAGATGTGCTGCATAAACTAGTGCATTTCCATTCTGAGCAGCAGGGAGGCAGGCCAGAGGAAACCAGTGCTTACTCAGCCTCTTAACACCTGGAAGTCCATGAAAGTGTTGCTTCTGATGCCAAAACCAGGGTGTACTTGAACAGAAAAGGAGCTGCTCTTGCAACTGGTGTTACTTGCTGCATTTTGCTATCTACACTATCCCTGCTGTGACAGCAACAGGGTGTTTTGCTGTTGTTAATTTTAGAGAGCAAACAAAAAAGTACTTTGCAATCTAGTGTGGATTAATATTGGGTTAGGCTAGGACTATAATGTCTGTTTTGTAATAGGGACGCTAAGTCAGGGTTTAAGGAGCCAGGCTATGACCACATGGAGAGTCTGCAGGAAAACTCCTGAATTAGCTCAGGCTTGCAAAGGAACTCTCTGTCACTTTGTGGGGAAAGAGGACTGGATTCAAGCTTTTCCCAAATATTCTCTATAACCCTCAGACCTCCCCTTCACTGTAAAATAAGATAAAACCCCACTTTATTTCTCCAAACTTTACTCCTTTCCTCTCTTTGGAGTACAGACCCCATGAGAGGAGGAGTCTGGGTCTTACCTACCCTGCAGAGTGCTTGAGGAGCCCTGATCTCCCCCTATATTCTGCACTGTCCAGGCTGGAGCCAAACCAGCAATTCCTATGACTGCTCCGGACAATAGCAGTGCTCATGTGAGAGCAGGCTTTATCAACCCACATCATGCCAGAATTAATGGCTCTCTTAATAAAAGCAAGTGAGACCATCACTCTTGGCTTAATTTTTCCTTTTTATTGCCTTTTACATGTAGAAGTAATGATCAGCTGCTTAAATATCTCTAAAGCCAACACTCAGGGACATGTTCAAATCTCTCACTCTCTAATGAATGGCAGTGTCATTTCAGAGGGAACTTTAGCACATTCCTGGACCAAAAGGAGAGGTTCATTTTAGGACTGACACCTCCATCCTTCATGGCTCCTGAAATGGGTCAAGTCCCCTTAAAACAGGGAGATGCACCAGTCCTGTGGCTGGGTGCTCAGGGTAGGCTCAGGTCAGAGAGCACATGCAGGAATTGAAGACAAAGGTCTCTGCCTGTCTATGCAGCCCATTTTAAAATAGCACCTTCACAAAGTCCCAGGCACAGGTCAAGAGGTTCCTTGGACTTTCTAATAATCTTTCAAGAGAAGTCACCAGACTAGGGACCAAAGGCTTTGTTTCCCCTTGTTCTCCAGAAGGATTTCTAGACATTGTAGGGTCTCCACTGTCCCAATCCACCCCACAATCAGCCTCAAATATTATTGAAATATGACTTACATATACAAGAACCTAAATATAAATGAGGCTTGATGTGATTCTAATTCCCAAAGGCCTGTATCACTTTAAAAAAAAGGAATTTTACGCTCTAAAACTTCTCAAACCCATCTCCTCCTCAAGTATCACTCCTGAGCAGAAAAAAAGAGTTGCCAGTGCCCAACTGTGTTTGTACTGGACTCAGCAGCAAAATTATGGTTTGAGGGGATAGATAAGATTTAGCCCCTCAACCCCTCTGTATTTTATAAAGTATTTGCCAACTACAGGATATGCTGACACTGAGTCTGCCATCCTGAGGGGGCTCGTGCTCATGACTCTATCCCAGCACTCAGAGAGGAGAATCACAGAATCATAGAATACCCTGAGTTGGAAAGGTCCCATGAGGATCACCTGGCCCTGCACAAGACAACCCCAAAAATCATACCATGCACCTGAGAGTATTGTGCAAACACTTCTTGAGTTCTGGCAGCTTGTTGTGGGCCGCTGTGGGAAACTCAGAGTGAGTACTGCTCACTGAGAAGCACTGAAAGGTTTGAAGCATTATTGTCAGTGCATTGAGCTCTTCTTCCTGCTGTACGAAAAATTGATTTTACTGGTGCTGTAAAGAATTTGCAATGTACTTACATACATGTAATTGGTAAGAGTACTTGCTGAGAGATACAGCAGCCTATCTGGAAGGGCCCTGCCACATGCCTGTTTTTGCAGGAGTGGGTGCAGGGGAGGAGATTGTTCTGGTAGGACTGAAGTGGAAGAGTCATGGAATCATAGAATGGTTTGGGTTGGAAGGGACATCAAAGGCCCCCTCATTCCAAGCCCCCTGCCATAGGCAGGGACACCTTCCACCAGACCAGGTTGCTCAAGCCCCATCCAGCCTGCTCAGAGTCTGCCCATTGCTCTGCAGCAGCACAGATATAGACATTAATCATTTTCCTTTCTCCACCTACCATTAATTTGCAACATGCATGAATTGTAATTAAGCTCATTTAGAGCTGGGCATGGTATGCAAAATACTAATATCAGCAATGGAGTCATCTAGATTAGCTCCATTTGTCAGACTGATGGTATGGGGGGACAGCATGTCTCACATAGCTTAAATGGTGACTTCAGATGCTCCTGTGAGGTGACAGTCCAGGACACAGCTCTTCTCCAGACCTCTGGAGAAGGTCTGGAAACCTTGTAGTGGTTTCAGTGAAGCACATCTTCCTGGGAGTTCCTGCTCCCAGAGAGAGAGAGAACCAAATCTCACTTGAGTTAATGAGATTGTTGCTTGGCATGGTATTGTTACTTCTTTCCCATGAGACCCAGTGAGTACTCACTCCAGTGAGTACTGCATCCAGCTTTAGGGTCCCCAGCACAGGAAGGACCTGTTGGAGTGAGTCCAGAAGAGGCCACCAAGATGATCTGAGGGCTGGAGCACCTCTGCTGTAGGGACAGGTTGAGGGAGCTGGGGGTGTTCACCTGAAGGAGAGAAGGGTCTGGGGAGACCTGAGAGCCCCTTCCAGTGCCCAAAAGGGCTCCAAGAGAGCTGGGGAGGGATTTTGGACCAGGGCATGGAGTGACAGGACAAGGGGAATGGTCTCACACTGACAGAGGACAGGGTTAGATGGGATATTGAGAAGAAATTGTTCCATGTGAGGGTGGGGAGGCCCTGGCACAGGTTGCCCAGAGAAGCTGTGGCTGCCTCATCCCTGGAAATGTTCGAAGCCAGGTTGGACAGGGCTTGGAGCAACCTGGTCTAGTGGCAAGTGTCCCTGCCCATGGCATGGGGCTGGAACTAGATGAGCTTTAAGCTTCCTTCCAACACAAACCATTCTGTGATTCTAGGATGATCTGGAAATTTTTAGGGTGCAAGCAGAGTCCAGGTTACCCAAGGGCTACATCTGGAGGCCACAGAGCCAAAGCTCACCTTGTAACACCAACAGAGAGTGGGTACTAAACCTCTGTGCTTTGTTCAACCATCTTGCAGAGCTTTCCTGCTGGAGAGGAGCTGTTTGACTCCAGCTCAACTGTGGCAGATCACGTGAACCTCCAGTTCTCAGGTGGTGGGGTCTTTAACAGGAACCAAGGAAACACTTAATACCAGGAGAAGCTAGTTAATTGTTGATTGTCTGGGTTCTGCAGGCAGGAGTGGAGGAAAAGGCTGAGATCAGAAGCCTGGAGTTCACCATGGTGGTAGGAATAGCTAGGAAGGGGATGGCTTTCAGTGAACATCTACCTGGAGGCTGCTGGCAACAGTGAGTACTTGTTTGTTCATTATTTATGGAATAGGTTGCTCAGAGACGTGGTGGATGCCCCATCTCTGGACACATTCAAGGTCAGGATGGATGGGTGTCTGAGCAATTTGGTCTAGTTGAAGAAATCCCTGCTCACTGCAGGGGTGTTGGACTAGATGAATTTTAAAGGTCCCTTCCAACCCAAACCTTCCTATGATTCTTTGGGAGGGTAAATGAGTGGCTGAAATGCTCCCCTCCTTCCACACTGAGGGCTGCCGGCATCCACACTGCAAGGCTGATGTATCCCAGCTGGGTCTCTGCTCCATGCCAAGTCACCCTGTGCATGCAAGGGCTGCGTGGTTGGGACTTTGGGACATCTGGCAGCCTGTGCTGTGCAACATCTGGAAAACCAAGAATTTGCCACCCAAAGTGGGACTCAGCAGGTCTGGTATTTGACTTCTTGTCTGTGATGTTTCAGGATGGGGTCTGGGAGGGAGTAATCTTTTCCTGCTCTGCTTTTTTAATTGTGCTGGTGTATTTGCTGGGGCTGTGCTGGCTGAAGTGCTGTCAATTTGGGAAGGCTACATTCTTCTATGAGGAAAAACTGGGAAAGTAGTTACATCTGTGAAGCCTCCAGCCTATCTGAGCTGCCAAAAGTGTAAACTAACAAAACTGAAACTCACTATGGTTTCAGATGCTGTGGCCTTCACCATCTTGCAAAGGGACCTCTTTGCATTGTGCACCCCTGTGCAAATGAGACAAGCTCAGGTGTGAGGCTGGCGCTCACTTGCACTTATATTTGTTTTGGTGTAAAACACATTGTTGTCAGAGAGAGAGGAACAGAGTGATTCCAGAGGTTTTGCAGCTGTGGGGATGCTCTGCCTCTCGGGAGCCCTCAGAGTAGCCCTGCCAGTGCCCAGCAGTCAGGGATGTGTGAACTCTGGCTGCCAGCACTGGTGGGAATATTCCACATATTTAGCCTGTTATCCACGGAGGTTCCTCTGCCTCACACCCTGCCCCTTCCTTCCTCTGTCAGCTGGTGGATGCCCTGACCCTCCTTAGCAAGTGGGAGACCTCGAGGGCTGTTTATTTTTTATTGCTGCATTTCTTGGCTTTCCTCTCTCTGCTTGTCTCTCTGCCATTTAGTGCCCGACATTGAAGGGAACCTTGACATGTTGCCAAACCCTTCCATGAGATCTTTGGTTGAAATGTGTCTCTCCTGCCTGAGTAAACCTGGCTTACTGGGAAAGACTTCTTTTGCACTGCAAAGAAATGCAACAGCTGCCTTCTTCCACCCTCTGCCTTTCCAGCAGAACACAAATGAATTGCTTAATTTCAAGCAAATTTGACAATAAGGTTGAGGTGTCAAAAGTGATTACATTCCAGAGCATTACGGCACTTTATTTATGTAGAGAGATCATGTTTGGGTTTTATAACTTATTTTTTTCTACAATTTCCTCAGAAGGACAAAAGTATTTGCTCCTTCCTTGTTGCCAGGAATGGTTGGGACAAAGCTGCAGCTCATCTCCTGCTTTTGGACCTTCACTGGTCTCTGTCCTGGCAAGGCAGGACCAGCATCAGTAGGTCCAGAACCTGAAGAAACACCTACAAAAACACTACCTGGGCCCTGTTTTATTTGTCTGAGCATCAGCATTGAGGTGCTATTCTGTAAATGACCTTTGCAACCCACCCGTACGCCTTTAAGTTGCTATAACCACGTGTGAAGCAGTGGTATTAATAATAATACTATTCACACCAGAGTCTCCTGGGCAGCTGAATGACAGGATGAATGTGGATTAATATCCCTTAGCCACAAGGGACTAGAAGGAAGCTAGTGGAAGCATAGTTTGTGAAATTAATAATCACCACCCACTTGGAGGAAAAGGAATTGGATTATAGGGATTCCAAAATTAATAGTATCCTGGGCAGGAAGAGCCTATTGAAATATTCATTGGGTTCAGCTAACCCAAGACAGCAGAAGGAGGCAAGGTGTGATGCATTATGTAGACATGGGCTGTGCTGAGCTGGCTCTGTGGCCGTGGGGGCTGGTGCTCCCTCCCCATGGGGCACTAATTGGAAGAGGCACACGGTTACTGGTGAAAACCTGTCCACCCACTGATGAGTGCTGCCAGGTATGTTTATGCCCAGCATAAATCAGCAAGGGATGCTCTTGGGCTGAGGCACAGGGAAAACTGGGGGAGGAGGAGTTGGGGGTTTGCCATGTGAAGGATTTTCAGCAGGACACCTGTCAGAATTCTGGGAGCTGCTTGTGCAAAAACACCTTGATTTGGGCATTCCTGTACCAATGTGTGAAGCTCTGGATGTTGCTACTGCAGACAGGGTAAGAGCTCCCAAAAGCCACATCTTACCTGTGCCAGTGAAAGAAAATAACTGACCTCACTCCCAGCCACGTGAAATTGGTGAGAAAAACAGCAAACCCACTGTTGTCTCCCAGGGAGTGTCCCCAAAAGTGGCTGTGGCCTCCCATGACCTGCTAAATCCTGTAGCACTGGATAAATAGGGGAAGACAATTTCCAAAAAGCCATTTGTGGGGGCTTGGTGTCTGCTGCTGACTGGGGGGGAGCCAGATTTAGTTTAACTGCATATATAGCCTGAAAAAAAACTCCTTTCAGGAGCTCTGCTGGCAGAGCCACATGCCTCCTAAGCCCACAGGCATCAGGCAGGTGTGTCGCTGAGGTGTGCTGTGAGTGAGGACAGGGGCACCGTATGCCCCACTTGAGACCCTTGGCACAAGTACATAAGTGCCCCTTGCCAGTCAAGCTCAGTATCATCCTCATTCATTGTCTGGAAGAACTGCTTTCACCAGCAAAGAGGAATCATGGCCCTTCAGCCCTGCTGATGCCTCTGAAGGAAGACTTGGGATGGGCAGGGGAAAGCTCAGAGCTGAGAACAGTGTCCCTGCCCTCTGCCTCCCCGGGGCTTTGGGGTGGCTGTAGGCCAGGAACCAAAATACAGCACCGTTTTTATTTCCCTTTAATCCTTTAGCCTCAGTGACCAGTGTGTAGCAAGTGAGGACAAAAAGAGAGGTGGAAGAGCTGCCCTGAAGAGCAAACCCAGTGCATTGAGTCCACATGGAGCAATCTCCTTTTCCTCCAGGCAACGCTGTCTCTTTCACCAATGGAAATGCCTTCTCTCAACAGAGCCGGGGGTGGAAGGAGTGTTTACATTCAAACAAATGCACCTCTTCCTAGCCCCCCAGAGCCTTATTTCTTGACTGTTTTCACCAATGTGTGGCAAGTGAGCTTCAGGAAGAGGGACCTGAGTTCCCTTTCAGAAACAGATCTCTGGCAAAACTGTATCTGGCATGAAGATGCCATTCTTAGCTCAGCCGGCTGTGTTGATTTGGAAAGCACCTGCACATGTAGACAGGCAGACCGGGACACCCATGGGGTGCAGAGTGGACTCCATCCATCTCCATCCCCTCCTCCATCCCTCCCTTTCAACACTTGGACAAGGCTGATAGTGGCTCCCATGGACTCTGCTGCCAGGAAAATGAGGTCTCTCTCTGCTGCAGAGGCTGATGGGTCACGCTGAGAAGCAGCTGTGGGCCAGACGCCACCACACGTCATGGAGGCGGCATGCTTGAAAGAGGGAAGTGTATATGGGGACAGCATAGCCAACACTAAATTAAACTGGTTGTGCTATTGAAGAGGGAGGCATTGCCCCTGTGAGAGTGTGTCAGATTGTGTCTTGCATGCTCAGGTGAGGGGTGCAGCGAGCCTGTTGTGCTGCCAGCATGGTGAATTACTCCTTGAGTGGGTCTTTGAAAGAATAAATCACTACAGGGGATCATTATGTAATCAGTTTGAATTAAAGATTCCTCAGAAATACAACCCTGTGCATTAAAAAGAATAAATCCCAACTGTGTGTGTTTCCCACAGCTCTGCTCTGCTTTAAGGGAATCAGTTCAGTTTCATTTAATTCTGCATCTCAGTGAAAAACCTGACCCCATGATGTCCAGCCCACCCTTCTTTCTCAGAGAACAGAGTGTCTGGTGGCACATCCAGAGAGGCAGCCATTGCATTGCATGTGCAAGGGCTAGTCTAAACTTGAGCAGTTTTGCAAAAGACCGGTCCTGTTTGTCCACCCAGTCTACCCCAACTGGAGTTGTGCCCAGATGAGTTTGCCAGGTTAGAGCTCTCCATGGCCACAACCTGACGAAGGAGTTTGGTTTGTTGTGTTTATAGTGGGGAAAAGAACTTTTGCCAAAACCCAACACGTGTTTAAAATCAGCGGGAGCCTTTCTAGTGAAGCCAGGTGTGTGTGTGTCAGTCCTACTGTCGATATCTCAGGAGGCATCATGAAACACCTCAGTGGGAAGTATCCAGCAAGCTCCTGCTGAGAGCCTTTGGTGAGAAGAGCCCTAAGGGACCTGGAGTGATGTCCAGTGGGTGCCTGCTCCTGGTTTTTTGCATTGATGATTTAGAAAAGGCATCCTAATGAGTTTTATGAGGCTGGTTTAAAACAGAGAAGTTGCCTTGCCAACAAGACACGTCTGCTACATAAAAAATATGATGATGAAGGGATAAGATGGCAGCTTTGTATCCATAGGACTTTCATCCCAAGGTGCCTTTATGCAACTGCTAAATATTTAATTTCTTTTAACTTGCAGCCTTGGATATTTTTAGCAGGTGAAGATTCAGAAAGCCCTCTGCCCCATATGGGTGGGGTGGAACACATTGGCCTGGGGCAGACACAAACCACAGCCGTCTGTTCCCCAGCTCCTCTAACACTTTCCACTCTTACAATGCTGTCCAGCTGAACAGTGTTTTGTGGATTTAAGGTCTGGTTTAAACTCAGAGTTTACCTTTGTAACTGTCTTTGATTAGGAGCTGAAATTGATCTGGAGAAAATATTTTGTGGTTTCTTTTAACCAGCAGAGCTGTGATTTCCTTGGGGTAGGGTTTGGGCTTTTTTCCAGACTGGTGTGATTGAAGTAGTGCAGGCCCCAAGTGTGGAGAGAGCATCAGTGTCAGGGCAGAGACACAGCCTGTCCTGTGTCCTCTCCTGAATGTATGGACAGCCCAACCAGGGCCGCTGGGAGACTTGCCCAGTTTTCTGCACTGTGAGCCCTGTCCCTGAGAGCATATACATGGCTTGACCTACACACAGCTGGCGGGAAAGGCAAGGGTCCTCTGTATGAATTTTGCTGGAAACTGGCAAGGAGAGCTTTTCTTTTCCTCTGGCTTCTTTCTTTCAAACCTTTGCAAAAAACAAGAGCTGAAATGTCAAACTAGAAAAATGCTATTGTTGTGGCAAGTACATTTTCTTCTTCAAAATGGAAGTTCTCAAATTTCTTTAGCTTGAATACTGCAAGTAATAGTATTTTGCTTTTCTCTTATGTTGGTGGACTAAAGGCTGGGGCTAAAGTTGACAAAGAGGCCCTGTGGAGTGGGATCCTCTGCCAGGGCTGTCCTGCAGCCTCAGCAGTGCTGGGGAGGAACAGGCAGTGCAGGATGTGAGTCCTCTTGTGCACTTTATGTGAGGGAGATCATGTCCTGGGAACACCCACATGCCCTCAGGCACTTATGGGTGATCAGTGATGAACTCTGATAGAGCAGAATGTGCTGTGGGCACTCAAAGTGAAATAAGTCCCATGCTGCAGTGATGTGGATGTCTTGGATCTCTCTGAATGAACACTGACATCCCTTTCCCTCCTTGGGTACACCTCCAAAATGCCAAGGTCAAAGTTCCCTTCAGCTGCACACCCAGAAACCACGAAGCCCTGAACCAAAGCACTTAAATACTTCTGGCCTTTGAGGTTTAACTGCAATCCTAGACAGACAAATTATTCCCAGCTGCCTGTTGTGCCTGAGGGTGTCCTGCCCTGAGTGTCAACCCACAGCAGCTTGAGGCTGTCACCTCCTGCACAGGTTTCCTACACTGAGGCTCTTCCGCACCAAGCCACAGTGATGGGCGTCCAGCCCACGTGGTTTGGGGCTGGATGTGCAGACATGGTGTCCTAAACACAGAGTACTGCATTCAGCTAGGGATAGGGAAGCCTGAGAGATGGCTGGGTTTCTGCTGTCCCAGACTTTGTGCTTTTTCAGAGCCATCTTGACCAGAAATGGGAATGGTAATGGAGTAGAAGTGGGTATTATAGTTTATGAAGCTTACAGTGAAGCCGGAGGTGTGAGCTTTAACACCCATTCTCTGCTGCTGCAGGAGGGAAATGTGAAGGCAGGGTGGTGAATTTTGCTTTCCAAGGGTACAAGCATACAAAGTAATAAAAAAACCCCACAAAGCCTCCAGAAAATCCTAAATCCAAACCATATGTGACCCAGAGAAGCCAGCTGCACTTCTCCATAGCACAGATGTGGAGGTCAGTGCTTAAAGCCAGCCAGGAGTCAGATCTCACAGAGAAAAGATCTCTCATTCTGCTCTCTTTCTCCCCCATCCCACTCCAGTCCCCACCCCCCCATCCCAAACCCTCTGATTTTTAAGTTGCATGACTAATTAACAATAAATACCCATTACTCCCAGAACTCTCTGGACTGAGGGTTTGACTCCACGATCCAGGCTGAGGTTTGGCTGCCCACTGCAGTGATACTGAAAGAGCAGGACTTGGTTCATTTTGCAGTTACACTTTGGAAAGCAGATTTGGGACCAGAATGTGCCAGCAGATCAAGGGGAATGGCTATTGGGTACTTCTAAAAGGTACAATAGGGGCACATAGCCAGTCAAGGACAGCAGAATTCATAGGATCATCACAGAATGGATTTTTGTTTGAAGGGACCTTCAAGATCATCTCCTTCCATCCCCCTGTCATGGGCAGGGACATCTTCCATTAGATCAGGTTGCTCCAAGACCCGTCCTGCAGCAACGGACAAACACACACACACAGAGGTTTGAGGCAAGGAATATTTAAAACTAGCAGCAACCATTTTATTAACAGAAGGCTTCTCTTTTATACTTTTTCCTATCTGTCCACGTACATACATGTCACACTCTATTAGCCAAGCACTTCTGTCCACGAGTCTTAGACCATCTTCTTATAGGTAGTTCACATCTCTCCTCATGCTGGTAAGACTCAAAACATATCTTGTTTTTCTCAGTTGTTTTTTTCTTTCTTCTACTTTCCCATGCCGCTGCAAGGCCATAGGTGTCTTCTTCTCTGTTTTCCCATGCTCACTGCTGCATCCTTCCAAGGCCAAAGCTGTCTTCGGCCCAGGAGCTTCCACACCGTCCAACCTGGCCTTGGACACTTCCAAGGATGGAGCAGCCACAGATTCCCTCACCAACCTGTGCCAGGGTCTCACCACCTTCACAGCCAACAGTTTTTTCCCAATATCCCATCTAACCCTGCCCTCTGGCAGTTTAATGCCACTCCCCCTTGTCCTGTCCTCCACACCCTTGTCCAAAGTCCATCTCCACCTCCCCTGTACCCCTTTTAGGCACTGGTAGGTGCCATATGATCTTCCCAAAGCCTTCTCTTCTCCAGGTGGAACAACCCTCACTCTCTCAGCCTATCACTGGATGGGTCCTAGGGCTTGGATGGGAGCTGTGGGTGCCATTGGTGTGAAACCAGGGCTTCAGCTCAGCCGTGGTGTTGGCTGAGTGTCAGACAACGTCACCCTGCCTAGTGCATCGTACAAACCCCTCTTTTCTGTGATCCTTCTTCAGGCTTTTTCTGCTACTCCCTGTGCCTCTGGTGCAAACCTGTGCTGAGCCTGTGGGCAGGGACCAGCTCCTGCCTCCAGTGAGTGTCCCAGGGCTGCCCCACTGGCTTTGATGTCCCCCTTTGAGTTGACCTTGTGAGGATCAGCCTTTCATCCTTGGGGGTTCTCCCATTGAGAATGTCAATAGTTAAGCAGCTCAAACTGCCTGCTCAGGAAAGCACTTTGTTTGCCCTGAAGTGGGGTGAGAAAAATATCTGGAAAAAAGGGCCTCTGGGAGACCTTGTAATATTAAGCCAACATACCAAGCTGCTGAACAATGGTTGACATAGCAGGCCTGCACTCCTGTCCCTCCCCCGGCTCCTATAGATCACAAACATATGCTCTGTGCACGCCGCTCCCAGTCTTTTATTTCACTATGTTTCAGTTCCCGTCTATCGTCTCTTTTTATTCCACGTGTGACACAGAAGTTAATTTGAGGAAAAGGATAAAGTGTCACATTCTCTTGAGAAATGAACATGTAAATGGCCTGGAAGCAACATCATTTTTCTCTCTCTTTTTCTTCTTTTCTTTTTATTTTTTTCCCCTTCCTTACCATGAAAGCAGCATTAAATCTGCTCTCTTGATCTGCTGTTTCAACAGCTGCTTCCCTGGTGTCAGGGAGGATGGATGGGGCAGCAGTGGAGCAAAAGAGGGTCAGAGGGTTTGGAGCAGTCCTGCCCCATCCTAAAACACTCACATAGCCAGGTGGTTGCTCTGGGTTGGGCCCTGACCTGCTGGGGTCCAGGGAGGACCTGGCTGGCTGCAAGCTCCCACTGCTGGTCCATCTGGGATGGGCAGTGGGAGCACATCCATGCTCTCCTGGCATAATAGATGTGGATGCAGGATGTGGCTCTGGCTCTCGGCAGCCCTTTGGGGTCACTGAGGATGCAGCACACGATAGTGCTCTTATCACAAAGGCTTAAACCCAGGTGTCCTTTGCATGTGCTTCCTGCCAGCAAGAATAACAGGGAAAACAAAAGGGAAGGGTTTTTATTGATTGTTTTTGTTGGTGGTGTACAGTGAGTTTTGGAAACACAGAGTACAGGCACAGATCAGAGACTCCCATTATGCAGAGAAAAATACACAGCTCTAAAAAAAAACCCCTCCGTTTGAAGGACTTCAGCACTGTAACAAAATATTAATGTTTAAAGATATTCCTTCTTAATATTTCAGGAAGCAATTGAAAGTCCCACAGTATAGTTCATTCTACTTTTTAAATGGAAATATTTAACTTGGACCAAGAGAGCTCACATTGGCTCCAAGATAAACTTTCCTTGGCAGTTGCAGCTCATGTATAATGCTAAAAGCAGCTCCATCTTTGGGGTGGCATATTTATTCACTTCATCCTGGAGAGCCAAACTCCGAATTAAATGGAGTGCCTGAGCAGCTGCTACTTTGCCCATGAGTCCAGAAGCTTGTCTGAGGCTGGGGAGCAGGGACAAAGAGCTGTCTGGAGGGGGAGGCAGGATCCATACAGAAGGTTGGGCTAATTAAATCTGGAGAAGTCACCAGCCCCATGTTTCTGCATATTATATCTTCAAAGCTTTCCTTTGTGTGGGGCATGATAAGGAGAGGGTCATCTTGACACTTTCATCTTCTCCTCAAAGGGTGAGCATTGAGCTAAATAAAGAAATAAATACATGTTGATTACACAGGGAGGGAGGGACAGGAATATCTGCTTGTTCAAACAGCTAATGTGTCTCCCAGGGCTCCATGTGCTCCTTCTGCTCATTAATAGTGGTATTTATTATTATTATTATTATTATTATTATTATTTAATCTGCCAGTGGAGATCTGTATTGCATGAACTCCTGTTTTCACACATACCTACCCTCTGACACCAGGCAGCCTTTGCCAGGACTTGCACATCTCCCCACCTCCTGCAGAAGCATGAAAGTGGAAAAGCAAAGGTGTGCAGAGTGTGTATGTGGTCCTGTTGTCCTGATTGTTGAAGGAAGAGCTGGGGCAGGTTTTCCCAGGGCACGAGCATCTCTGTTTCAGTGTCATGGCTTGCGCGTCCCACTTCTGCCCCTGGGCAGCTCAGCTCCAGCAAATTAGCATGTCTAAAAACTCAAATTTGCAGTGCATAAAACTATAGATTTGGAAGTTGATAGGAGAAAACCATACCAGGGGTCCTTCAGTGCTGTGTCCATGTGAGACCTGGTGTAGCTCCCTGGCAGTCTCCTCACATGGTGGGAGCACAAGGCTGGTGGCATCCCTAAAACTCTGGAAAATTAGGTGAAAGTTTTCAGTGGTGGTTGGTTGTTTTACAGATCCTCTAGTGACTTTTTTCCTAAGAGTTGCAGTTGGCAATGGAGATTTTGAGAGGGACCTTAAGGCTGAAGGCTTGTCTTTGGAGAGGGTTTCCTGGTTGGTGGGTAGGGCAGAGGCTGGGGAAAAGGAAAGCAGAGACTCCAGAGGGGTGGATTTTGTGCTTAAGCACATGGGAATTAATCTCCCCTCCCCCAGAAACCTGTAAATTGGTGTCCACTTTTTAGTGGCCTGAGGAACAAAACTGAGTTGCTTCTGTAAAAGAAAAAAGATGCAGCGGTCTGTAGACTAAAATGAGGCATAAGCAGATCTAACAATTTACCAGAACCCAAATCTTCTCAAAGGATGAGTTTGATGTGTTAGGGTTAATACAGCATATGAGCCTTCAGCCTCAGTGAATTAGATCAAGTGGTTACTCCTTCAGGCTTCATGATGAGACCCAGCAAAGCAGAAAGTGATTTCTCCAGCTTCTCCACTGCCTCCTGGATGGAGACACAGACCTGTGGACCAGGGCGAAGCTGCTCACAGGCTGCTAGGCAGCTGGAAGTCCCAGCAAAATTCCTGTTTTTCAGCTCAGACCTATAAACCTGGGAGTGGAAAATGAGGGTATGTCTGGGGAAGGCCAGACATGCCAAAGCCATGGCTCGCTCCCTGTGTTGCTCCAGCTGGGAATGGCAGCAGCAGCCATGGCTTTGCCAGCACCCTTGGCACGTGTTGGTGGCTCCAAGGGCAGCGTGGGAGCATTACTACGGGACTGCCCATTCCTTAGGCTTGTCTCAAGGCACCTGCCACTGCCCACTGCGGGACGTGATATCAGAGTAGATGATAATTATAGAGCGAAATGTCAGCTCGCTCACAGAAGCATCATTACCCATTAGCTAATTAGGCATTAGCCATTCCAGCACTGCTCTTTAGCTGCTTTTTAAAAAGCCACTGGATATTAGCAGAGAGAAATACTTTGAAATTGCACTTATGATATTTGGTTTGAAAGAGCAGGGAGTCCTCTGATGCTTTCAGCATGTTAGAAAACATAAATACCTCTTTTTTTCCAGCTCAGAGGTGAGGAAAAGAGGAAATAGTGTATGTTTCTGAATGTGTCCTAGAGAAAAGGACATGATTTCATCTGGGCAGGGATGTGAACTCACAGTGACTTGGGTCCTACGCAGTAATGGTAACAGGACCAGTGAGAAGTTTGGCAGGGACACTGTGCTTGACTGAAATCCACATTTCAGCTTCAGTTTATATCTTTGGCTGTGGGAAAGTCTGTTTTCTGAAGATAACTGTGAGCTTTAACTTAAAAACCTGAACCTGTGAAGACTGAAATGGCTTTGGGTTGTTGCTCTAAACCTTCTTCCAATACTCTTGGAAGCATGGTTCAGCCTTTCCTGGGGGAGAAGTCCAGGGCTGCTCTAACCTACATAGCAGCTCAGCAGGACCGTTGTCCTGACAGGGGCATTTTTCTTTTGATAATTCCACAGTAAAACTGTGCTTCCTCTTCACTCTGAGTGGCCTGAACATGGAGCTTACAGGAGACTTTATGCTTTCCTGCCTGTCTTGGACTGCACAGAAACTTCCGTGGATTTGCTCTGCAACTCCCCAACAGGAAAGCCAGCAAAGATGGATGGGAGAGAACTTGGGAGGGATGTTTTGGCTTTGTTTCAGTCCTGGGCTGCAGACTAACTAACCTATTCCCATCAACAACAGGTACCTCTGAGTGAGAGCTACCTGTGGCCACTCACTACTTTTTTGTTTCAAACGTCAGCTGCTGAAGCTCGTATCTTCCAAAGAATGCTGCCATATCCTCATTCTCTCCTTTCACAGAAAGATCATATGGCAAGAGGAAGACTCTCCTTCAAGTGTGTAGAGCAGAGAATAGATGTGGTGGAAGGTGGCTCTTCTCACAACAAAATGGGGATAAGGAGCAGATCCTATTTATATAGACCTGTCATCTATATGTAAACCTGGGAAATAAAGAGCAATTTTATGTACATTAGTTAAGGGAGTCATGTTCTCCTTTTAAATGAAGCAAAGATTAAATTGGCCCCAATAGGATGGCTCTTAATTACTTCCATTTATACATTCTTGTTTTATTATGCTTATGTGATAGCAGCACTTTGTGAGGCAGACTGAACAGATAAAGTAATCAAAGAAGGTCCAGAGGAGTGATTTGCCTGAGTTATCGACATTTCAAATGCTACTTCCTGTGTTATTTTCCTTGTATTTTTCCATCACTTGGCATTTCAGCTCAGTCTTTAACAAGAGTCTGAGAGAAGCCTCTACTCTTCTACCTGCCACCCAACAGCGAATGAGCCCTCTCCTGGCTGCCTCCTGACAGCCCCACTCACTCCAGTCACGGTGCATTACAATTCCAGTCTGTGTACCTTTGTGCCTCTCAGCCTGCAGTTAAGAAGGAAATATGTCCCAGGCACACCTCCCACCTTACAACAGGGATAAAACTTACCGGTGATGGAAATGCAGTACAACCAGGTTTACCACTGATGCTGAGCACTAATGAAACCCACAAGCTGCTCTGAACTCACGGATGTTCAAAATCCAGAATGTCCCACACCGTCTGCTACTGATGGTCCTGGCCCCAAGGCACTGGCAAGCTCCAGCTGCCTGTGGGCCACAGTGCTGCAGATATTTGTGCACATGTGGGGCAAAAGAGACTCAAAAATGGAAAGATGTTGGCATTTTTTATCATGAGGGTGGTGAAACACTGGCACAGGTTACCTAGAGAGGTGATGGATGCCCCATTCCTGGCCAGTCTGGACTCTGTTCTAGTTGATGTCCCTGTTCACTGCAGGGGTTGGACTAGATGATGTTTAAAGGTCCCTTCCCACCCAAACCATTCTGTGGTTCTATGAGAAAGGCCCAGCTGGAATCAAGTTTCAGATCTGAAAACTAAGGGAGATGCTCTGTGAGTGGGATGTGTGCTGGCTTGGTAGTCTCACAAGGTTTTTCCAGCTCCTTCAGCATGCAACAGCCAAGGCTTTGGAGGGAGAAACTAAGGACATGAGTCCTTATTCCCAGCTTGTTGGCTGTGATACTTTTGTTTTGAAAATGGTGGTTTTAATGCTAGAAGGTATCTGGAACAACTGTTGAGAATGAATTCACAGTCCTTGGGAGGCAGTGTACAGAAAATGGTCTGTGGTGGTTATTGTAGGAGTGCTGTGTGGCTGTACAGGGCAACAGTACTGCAGAATAAGCACAAAGAAGGGGCAGGAGGTAGAGCTAGCTGTAAACAGTAGTACTGGTATGGCTGTACCTCCCTGGGAGGGCAGGGAGGTAAGGTGAGGTGAAGCTCATGTGTTGGTGCCACATGAACTGCCAGGACAGAGATGCTCTGAGTGGATAGTGGCTCCTTGAATTGCAGGTTGTTTCCAGCATATGGTGGGGTCAGAAGGGAGAGGTAAGGCTGGAAGGGAGAGGTGAGGTGGTGGTGTGTCAGCTCCAGACAGGTTGGGCAGCCCCACGGCAGCAGCACAGCCACAGTCAGTGCCCCGAGCCCCTGGATGAGCCACTGTGAAGACCGAACTACAGAGGGGCCATGGCCCTGTCCACACCACGGGCCAGGCACTGCACTCAAGAGGTGTTAGGCTGTTCTGCACCTGGGCACAACCTACAAAAGTCACAGCTTTTGAAGCAAAAGCCAAACTGAGCAGCTTGGGGTTTGGGGTTGAAGCATGAGCCTTCCATTTCCTTTGCTATTGAAGCTATAGACACTTCCTTTTTGTGGGTGAAAATCTCTGTGCTTTCTTCCTAACTGGGCTTCCTTGATCTAGACGCAGCCTAGAAGAGGGGAGAAACCGCTGTTCCCTGTGGATTTGTCCCATGGTGCTGCGGACGGGTGAAGCCCATGGGCAGTGCTGATGCAGGCACCAGCAGTAGGTTTAAGCTTCAGGTGAGGGCAGTTCTGTCCCTGTCTGGTCCCACAGATTCCAGACATGAAACGCAGAGCCAGGAACATTCCCTCTTCTCTGAAGGAAACTCAGAACAAAATATAGCACAAAATTTCTCTTTTTGCCTGGTTTAGCTGCGGCAGCAATTCCTGATGTTGTGCCATGGGGGTCTTTGACCTCCAGTGATCCGCAGCTAATTGAGGCAGGTTGTCCATACAGGGACACTTAGCCTGGCTGTGCAGCAGAGAATTTTACTGACTGTGTGCCTCTGTATGTGTGTGTTAAATACTTTCCTCAACAAATGTGTGCATGGCTGTGTATATGTTCAGTTTAACAGTTATCACTCTATACTTAATAGGATTACAGAGATCTGCAGACAAATGAACACATCCCTCTATAACCTTATCACGGGGTGATAAGTAAAAGCCTAAAGATTGTTGAGACAATTATGTTTTGATATTTATCTTAATACTTGTTCAGGAGACAAAATGAATAAATTGCTTTTCAGCACCACAGGCATGAGCAAGAGCCCCTGACGCCTGCGGCTCAGATCCAGCCCTTGTCTGGCCAGCTGTGGGAGACAGCATCCTGTCCTGTATTGCAGTCAGGATGGAGCTTTCCTCATCTCCCCAGCCTCTGCAGGGTAAACACAACCTGGGCACAGCCCCACCGAGTACCGAGGCATAGCATTTCTCAGTTCTTCCCAAATCTGCTGTTGTCACCCTGGTTCCCATGAGGGAACTTGGGTACAGGACAGGATTGCAGCTTGCTGGTCCCTGACCAGCCCATGAAAAAGTGGAGCCAAAACCTGTCTCTCTCTAGTTTTGGATTCATAGCTCCATGGTTTGGTACAAATGGCTCCCTTAAGGCTCCCTTGCTCCATCCTGCCCCAAGGCTGAGCTCGGGCTCACTTCATCATGGCACAAAGGCAGCAAATCTCACCTTCCCTTCTCTGGATCTGCTTCTTTTCCTCCTGGATCCCAGGGCAGGAGCAGCACCACAAACGCAGTCTGGCACTGGGTCCCTGCACATCTTCTGCAGAGGCTAAAGGGACTGACCTGGTCATCAGCCTGCCCCAGTGCTCCGCAGTGGCCTCACTGATGGCTGTGGCAACACAAAAAAGGGATTTTTGTAGCTACTCTGTCAGTATAGAGCAGGGGAATGGGGAATTGGAGCAGACAGAAGAGCCTTGCTGGAAGGAAATGTTCCCATCCTCTGGTGTCCTGTGCTTTTTGGCCACATTCTTGTGCTAATCTGGAAAAGTCTTCTGGAGATATTGAAAACAGCTGCCCCTATAATTAGAGTTGGGAATGTTTGCATTACTGAGAGTGTCAAATTGCTTCTTTACAACAAAAACAGGAGACGCTTTTATCCAGAAAATTAGATGACTTCATATGAAGTTGGAGCTCTCAGTATTTGAGAAACAAAGCAGAGGGAAATGAAGCAGGAGATGCTCTCAGCTGTGGTGTGGGCACTCAGGAGCGAGCTGTGCAAGGTGAGTCAGTGTGGTGCTGCACACTGTGAGCAGAGGTCTCAAGTTAATGCCAAGCAATCTAGTTAAAGTGGAAAATATACACCCGAATAAATTGTAAAACAGTAGTGTGCATTGGAAACATCAGCGTTTTTCAAAAATAATTGATTTTGTCATAAGTCTTTTT
Organism: Sclerurus mexicanus; assembly: GCA_013396755.1. NCBI lineage: Eukaryota > Metazoa > Chordata > Aves > Passeriformes > Furnariidae > Sclerurus > Sclerurus mexicanus. The sequence goes on from VWZF01006550.1 coordinate 86,192, forward strand.
TTATATAGGTGAAATGCCATTGAAATCTCTCCAGCTTTCTTTGAGTAATTTCAGTTCAATCCAAACCCATGTTTTTCTAGTGGCAACCATTTCAGAAAGGCCTATGTGATGGTTTACAGAGGCTTCCCTGGAGGGCAGCAGCCCGGCTGGAGTGGACACATCTCCATAAGGAGCAGAAACAGCTCACCTCATGTTGTTATGGAGCCAGAATTGCAACTAGGGCTTGGTCCAGGGTCCAGGATCCTGCCTTTTATAGGGAACATCCTCCAAAGCCAGGAGGTGCAGCCACAGCTGGCCTGCGGCATCACTTGCATAAGGACTGCCCACTGGAGGAGGGCTGGGCTCAGCTGCACTGCTCCCCATGCTCTCCATGCATGCAAGCTGCCTTGAGCTGGAATCTCTAATCTCTTCTTATCTCTACATCCTTATTCCAAACAGGCTTTTCCTCCTAACAGGGTGTAAAGAAAGCAGGGGGATCTACTTGCCATTACCTGCATTGAAATAACACTGGAGCGTTGTCATCTTTAAATCCCACCAGGCAGATGCTTTTGTAACATCTTAAACCTAGCCAATGAACTCAGAATCAACCTCCCAAATAGAAAAAGGAGATAAAAGATTTATCCTTCCACATACTTTAACAGTAGGAGAGCAGTGATATTTCAAAAGCAAGACAGGCATCCTGGAGGTGAAGGCAAAGGATGTGTGGGAAGCACAGAAGGGATGCAGAATTTAAAGGTGAATAAGAGGGCATCTGTGCTCAGCACTGTGAATGCTTCGGTCACAAGATGAGACCTCTTGTTTCCACTCTGGAGTGGAATTGCACATTTCTGGCTCTTATTTACTCTGCAAACAGAAAGCAAAAACTCCAGCTTCACTCACTTTCCAGGGAGAATAGCTGCTATTGCCAGGAAATGCTGCAGAAGAGAGGGGCTTTGAATGTCCTGGCAAGTTGACCAGTGCACACACAACTCTTTCCCACCTTTATGAGACAGCTTCAGGTGGGGTCAATAGCTCTGTGTTTGCAAATGTTTTCATAAAACAAGCAGTCACTGATTTACCAGGAGCTGAGATGGTTTTAGCCTCTGACAGCTGCCCATGCAGCTTTACAGCCTGGCACAGCATGGGTTGGGACTGGCCAGGTAAAACAAGCTCCATCCTTTAAACAGAGCCCCCATGTTCAAGAAGTTTGGAAATATTGTGTAAATACAGAAAATGTGGCACTTTCAATCCCAAGAACCCCACCTCTCCCTGCGATGTCTGTGTATACCTCTGTTTGTGTGTAAATGACATGTAAATCAGCAAAACCACCAAGAAGGAGGTAGAGTGGTTGTGAAAAGTAGTATTTTTCTCTTACTAAATTTGCTTGGTTTTCCTCTCTTTCTTTTTCTTTTGGTTCCCATCAACTCGTGAGGTGTGTCAGCCAGCTCTGCCAGGGGATTTCCAGAGAAGCTGCTCCATGCCCTGCCACTGGCATCAGTGGAAACAATAGTGGCTCTAAATTCCCTCTAAGCCAAACAAAACAGTATAAACAGGACATTAAATTCCTTTTCTATAAGGCACTAGAGAAGGTATTTACTAGGTGAAGAAGGCTTTTTTTCATTTTTATGTTATTTTAAATATAATGGGGGTAAGGAAGAGCAGTCAGCGAGCACCGAGCCTGAGTCTGCAAGGGCAGGCAACAGATGCTACATGGAAAAGGGGCAAGGTATGTCTTTGGGACATGGGCTCATGTTGTAAATTCAAAGCCTGAGAGCTGTTTTATTTTAAAAAATATTCTTAAAATTATCTTTAATATATTGCATAGGTTGCATGTGTCCCTTTCCTCAGTCATTTCGATGGACATGGAGCCACCAACCAAGGCAGGGCCAAAGTCCCGCTGAAGGAGATACGGGTCCTCCTCAGGTGTTGCTGTACTGAAACTGCTGTGACAGTTTTCAGCTTTGGCACAAAATACTGACACAACTTTATCCAATTACACCTTGAACTGGTGGGACAAAAATCTGTCGACAGTTCTTAAATGTGATGGCATTATCTGTGCCTCTGGACATGGGAAGTTGTGGATCACCAGATGTGGAAAGACTATGCAGGGGATCCATCCATATGGCCTTGCCCTGGGTTCAGAGTCTCTGTTAGATGTTTGCTCTCAGTCAGTGTCCAAAACTGGATATTATACAGACTTCTGGTCCTTCCCCTCATGCTGAAGGCAGGAGGGGATGGTACCTGGAACAGCCACCTCCTCATGACCCCTTAGAAAAGCAGCCTGAGTGTGCTGGAGTAAAAATAACCCAGATCAGAGTAAGGCAGTAAGTGGTGAGACCCTGGCACAGGTTGGGCAGAGAAGCTGTGGCTGCCCCATCCCTGGAGGTGTCCAAGGCCAGGTTGGACAGGATTTGGAGCAACCTGGACTAGTTGATGGGGGGTGGAACAAGATGTTTTTCAAGGTCCCTTCCAACCCAAACTACTCTGTGATTCTATGAAGAGCATTTCCACTCGAACCCAGCACAGGGTGCTGGTGAGTCCAGGGCAGATCAGCCTTTTGCTCTGCACTGTTGGTCCCACTTGGGTGAAGTGCCTCTTTAGTCTTGATGAAACAGAGCTGTAGTTTTCCATGAGCACAGATTTCCAGGGGGATACATGTGTTATTAAGGGAACAAATAAATGATGTGCATCAGCTGTTTTTTTGTGTTTGGGTTTTTGGGGGTTTGTTTTGTTTTGTTTTTGGTCTGTGCTTGGGTTTTTTTGGTGTTTTTTTTTGTTTGGTTTATTTTTGTTGTTGTTGTTTTGGGGGTTTTGTTTGGTTTGGGGTTTTTTTTTATTTTTGGGAGGGGTTTGGGGTTTTTTTTTGAATCTGGCATCTCACTCTGTATGAGAGACAATTTAGAAAAAAACCAGCTATTGAAGGTTTTTAATTCAAGTATGAATGTGTCTTCAGCTGGGGCAACTGATTACCTCTTCCCTAAGGGAATAAGCTGTCTTGTAAAGCACCATTTACTGGTGTAATGGCCCGCTCCCTTTGGGGCAAAACACTCCATTTTAACTAAGAGGGGTTTGTATACAAACAAGACTTAATGCATCCCAACCAAAAGTGCCCGTTCTCCCCGATCCATCAGCACGTGCTTCCAGGACCCCGAGCTGCAGCCAGTGATGAATAACAGAGGGTTGCCCAGGTCTGTGCAGGTTCAGAATTGGGATGCGGTGATAAGGGGCCAGGCCTGGACGTGCTCTGAGCCACACAATGGCAGGAAAATACCAACACCAGCATGTTCAGCCAAATTAAACCGGGGGTGACTGAAAGGCAGCGGAATTGCATCCCCTCCCTCGCGGCGGGTGGGCGAGGGCTTCCACCTCTGCACAAAAAGGCAGCATAACAGACAATTAATTAGCAGCAGGACTGGTTGCATGGCAAAGACACACTGTGCACCATATTTGCATGCAAATATCGCGTGGGTAGGAAGGATTGGAGTGGGCTGGCAGGGAATGATGGCTGGGAGGGTTTAACCTTGAATATTGCAAAAGGCATTGCTGCTGCTTATTTTGACACATGTGTGGGTCAGCCAGACCATGGAGGAGAATAATTAGGGAGGGAATGGAATGCAAATTCTTGTTATTGAAGATACCTGGGGGCTAATGGCATGAATACATTTGTTATAATTGACCCGTGGCCCAATGATGATAATTCCTCTGTAGAGATGGCCACTTAATCTATTCCATGTGCCAACATGGATGTGTGAAATAAGTGCAACCTTGGCTCCATCTTGTTTCCACTCTTCTAGAGAATTGCTAATTTATGACAGAAAATAGTGACTAATGTTAGAATAAACAATATTATGACTCAAGTGACTTATGAGTGCTGCAGATATGATGCACATTTAATAGGACATGACTTATCCAGACATGTAATTCTTTTTCTGAGCAGAGTAAAGTAAGTGTGGCAGAAATGCCAGAAACAGCTTTGCAATTGGAATATGCAATTTAAAATAAGTAAAGATTACTCCCAGGTAGTTTATTGCTTTAACTACATTAAGGCAGGTCCCTGTAGCAGACTGCATAATGACTCTCATTTCATTTTTGGTTTGTGTCAAATATCTTCAGTTAGTTTTGCTTTATTGGCTTCATGCAATTTATTGCAGCACTGGAATGTGATTGTAATGCAACTAGTATTTTAGTTTTATCTTCCACCGGTAATTTTTCTTCTTTATGAGGCCTATACTGTCTGCATTAATAAAACCCATAGAAATTATACAGCGTGAAACCATGTTTTAGTAACTGCCAGTTTGCTACAGAAAAGCTGAACTAGTATCACCATTTTCCAGCCCAAAGGAAGACACACGAGCACAGGGTGCCAGGATGCTGAGTGGCCCCTCCTGTGTTTGCTACTGGTTTGAAAGATGAGTCAAGAACTCCTGCTTGTCAGAAGGGAGCATGGAGTGAATTCATCTCACTACAGAGCAGCTGCTTCTTCAAAATGTCAATGATTCAAAGGAGTAAGCCCAGTCTGGAGGGGTTTGTACAGTCAGTTGAGCTACAGTGTCTGAGCAGACCCTTCTGCAAGGAGGCCCTAAGCACAGAAACTCTGGTTTCATTGCTTAACCCAAGTGTGTCTAGTGACACCTCTGCTGCTGTGGGAAAGAGAGGTTTACTGGTCATAATAGCATCCAGGATTTCAAAGGCGGGAGTTTTATGTAAGGTGCTTCATCCAAGGCAGGCAGGGACCTGACATCTGCCTGAGGAATCTTCCTGCCCCAGTGCTCATCAACCTGAAGCTCCTAGTGCGGTGTATAAAGGTAGATGTCCTGGCTCTTTAAAACCTTCTACTTGGGCTGCACCTTGGATCCTGGATTCAGTTTTAGGTCCCTCACCACAGAAAGGACATTGAGGGGCTGGAGCATATCCAGAGAAGAGCCATGGAGCTGGGGAAGGGTCTGAAGCACAAGTCTAGTGAGGAATAGCTGAGGGAGATGGGGGAGCTCAGCCTGGAGAAAAGGAGGCTCAAGTGGGACCTTCTGGCTCTGCAACTCCCTGACAGAAGGGGGGAGCCGGGTGGGTCTGCTCCCAGGGAACAGGGAAAGGACAAGAAGAGATGGCCTCAAGTTGTGCCAGGGGAGATTTAGGTTGGATATTAAGGAAAATTTCTTCACTGAAAGGGCTGTCAAGCTGTGGAATAGGCTGCCCAGGGCAGTGGTAGGGTCACCATCCCTGAAGGGATTTAAAAGCCCTGTTGTTGTGGTGCTTAGGGTCATGGGTTAGTGGTGGAACTGGCAGTGCTGGGAAATTATTGGATCTCAGAGGGCTTTTCCAACATAAATGATTCTGGGATTCTGCTTTACCAAGGAGTAAGAACAAATGAATGTATTACTACATAAAAACATGTGAGGTGCTCAGATGCCCCGGTTGATGCTGTGGGCACTCAGAGTTTGGTGATCAGCACTACGGTCTGGTTTCCTCCACATGTGCAATACTCACTTGAAAAGCTCATAGGACCTTAGTAAATTTGAAGGTGTTGATTAATTCATCCGAGAAGTTTTGTTGTAAAATTTTGGCTGTGTGACTCTAAGCAAATATTTATAGTGCACAATTTCTGCTCTTCTTCTGACATTTCTTATCCCTTAATACTGTAAGTATCTTCTTCCTCTCACATATGACCAGATATCTCCCACCAGCTACTTCCCCAGGCAATAAAACATCTTTCAGTGACATGCATGGGGCTCTTGCTCCTCAGCTGCAGTGCTTCCCTTCCTGATTTTGGTTTGCTTTGGCCACAGGGCAAAGATGCTCTGGGGATTTCAGGCCAGCATTCACATAGTGCTTGCTGGAATTCCAGCTCACCCCTCCACTAGTAAAATGTATCAAAAAAGGCAAACAAACATGAGTGTAAAGGTTTTATGTGTCTCTTAGGCAGCACACCTATGCAAAAGCCTTGAGAGAGGGGCCTGGGATACCCCAGGGACAGGGCTCACAGAGCTGCTGGTAACACCCGATGGCTGAGCCTTATAGAGGCATTTCTAGGAACCAAACATCCAATCCCCATGGACTCTGAATGGGAGTTGGGTACCTAATTCCCTTAGGCTTTCTTAAATTTGCAGGCAAAAATTATCCAGTGTACACAGGGAGTGGAGTTCTGAAAGACTGATTGTGCTTGCTGTGAAATGAATTTCCTTTAAAGCTGCATTTATTGCACTCCATGGCCCCCATTAATCAGAAAGTTATATCTGGCCTTCACATTATGGTGAGAGAAGAATGTGAAATATTCCTAAACTGCAAAATTACTCAGGACTGGGGTTTTTTCCCTGCCTTTGCATTTGATTTCAGCGTAGAAAATAAGTCACTTTTTGTTAATGTCTGTCTGAAGCCCAGTTGGGAATTTGGCTTTGTGTAAGGGGCAGCCCCACTCCCACCTGGTCCAGCACAGCCTTGGGAAGCCTCCTCCTGCCACGGGGTGATCATTCCTGATGCCTTTGTGGGAGAATGGGAGAGAGGCTGATGGAGAAGTGTGGGAGAGCTGGCCAAGGTGAGGGTATTCCCAAAGAACGCTGACTCTACAGCCTTTGGTTGTCCCAGAAGCTCTTTTGTAAGAAATGGGGGTGTGGTTTGACTCTAAAACTCTTGACTATAATGCAGCCTCAAAGCTTGAAAAAATTAAAATCTGCAAGAGGGCTGAAAAAACATCTATTTTCTCATGTGGTTGGATTCAATGTAATATTTTTTATAAGACTGAAGGTATTAGTCTGGGGGGGTTGGGAAGGAGAGGGGATATTTTTTTTACATTAACTAGTAACCTACACTTTGTTGAAGCAAGAAAATGCTTTCCATGTGGACATGTCTGTTTGAAGTGCTCAGTGAAGGTTTTTGAGGCCAGAGTTATTTCTTCAGTGAATATATGTTCTCAGTGAGGTCTGATCTCAGGAGGGCCTGCAGTGGTAACAACTACCCACGCTATAAATAATACATCCTTCTAAAAACACATGGCTGTTCCGTACAGTCCCTGAGGCCTCCCACAGACTGGTCATGGCTGGCCAGTGTATTTTAGAGTTGTTAAGTCCTGTATATACAAACATCATATTAATCACTGTTTCATGGGAAGGGTGAAAAAATCTGTGGAAACACTCCACTGGACAACTTGACTCTTGGGAGTACATTTCCATGGCTAAGGGAGCTCCTACAACTTTTCACAGGGGCTTAAGTTGCTTCTGAATAGGAGGAGGTTTCCACTATAGTGTACCTTTGCACCTCTGAAGAGCAGTGACAGCATCTCAGTGTGGGCAACTGCACTTCACCTTCCTTCTAGTAAAGAAATTATTTTGGTAAAATTGCTGTGGGTAAATAAGAATTCACTTTTGTAAAACCTCTCTTTGATGATGCCAACTGGATTCCCAGAGGGTGGGTAAACTTTCTCACAATGATGACCATTTGCAGAACAAAGAGGAAATTTTTTTCTCATTTCAGTGTTTTCTGACATTTCCCCCCTGGGGGAATAAATGGGCCCATTATTCTACCAGCTTCCCTGGCATTTGCAGAGCCTGGGTGGGGATGTTCCAAAGCCTCCCATCTTCAGGCTTTTCTTTGCTGCTTTGCTGCTTTGCTGTGACACCCAGCTGGCCTGGGGTGGCATCTGAGTGCACCAGCGTCTTATTTGGGTGCAGCCTCCCAAACTCCTGAGCCCCTGAGCTGAAGCTGCCACACTGGGAAGGTATTTAGGTATCTTATTCCAAATACCTTCACAGGGAGCTGGGGGCTAAATACCACCCAAAAGGTGCCAAGGCAGAAGGAGCCCCATGGGACTTTCACTGGGGGACAGACTCAGCAACCACATGTTGGGGGGAAACATAATAACAGAGGAGGGATTATGTTATGCATCACTCCACCAAAACAATTTCTGCTTTTTAGCCTGATGATGCCAATATTCCTGTCACTGTCCAAGCCTAGCAGTGTCAGCCCCAATGGATTATTCCCACCCACTGATGGGAAATGTGGACAAGGAGCCTCAAGAGGAAGGAGGTTCATGCCTCCAGAAGCTGGTGCTTGCAGGTAGACAACTACAGCCCATGGTCACCACTCATGTGGCAGCGTGAGTTCCATCCCAACCACAGCACTGTCATGTTGCGTAAACCTTCTCTGGTGCACTCCTGGTTTTTGGTTGGTCTGAGAACAGTCAAGATTAGGAAGGCAGACAAGGGGCTGGAAAGGAAACAGTGAATAATAGATTGGGAAGTACCTGGTATGAAGAGAAAGTTAAAAAAATATTTCCTTTTCAATATCATCTGCTGTACAAGAGCTTCCAGGGAGGGTAAAATCTCGCTGCAGATGGGTTATAATCCTTATCGATACAGTAAATGGAACTATCAAACTGGAAAAGATCACATAGCAGTTAAGATAAAGGTTTGACTTGTCCCAGAACTGGGCTTATCAGGGTTTAGCAGTAAGGGAGTTTTGTTGCCTAGACTGCATTTAAAAAGTTCATTGATTTGCAGCTAATACTAAGTTGTCATAGTTCCGTGAGTAAGAGCTTGCAGTTTGCAGAATCAAAGCCTTTTCCTAAATCGATAAGAACAGATTCAGTGAGATTGCTTGAGCCCACTGAGGCAGACAGAGAGGCAACCAGCATATCCACCCAGGCTGTGGCATGAGGGAATGACTGTCCCAGCCTCCAGATCCCCCCCAGGGTCTGCACTAAAGGTTTTGTGGGAAAGCTGAAAATACTCAGCCTGGCAGCAGATGGGCTGCTGAAAGGGTCACGTCAGTGACCACCAGGCTGCCTGGTGCAAACCTCCTATGAAGTAATTAGCTGATTGATTTGATCTCTGGTGGACTGAGACACTGTATTTCCTGCATCACCCCAGTCAATACCATTGGATTTTCACACTGCTGGATGCAGAAATGAACATGTACAGCCATGGTGCAGCTGGAGTGGGGGATCCCCACCAGGGTTTCCTGGGCCTCCAGCTCCTCCCTAGACACCTTGGGGAGGCTTCAGAGTCAAGGGAAAGGATTAGCAGGTACCTCTGTCTTCATCATTTATTGCACAGACAAGCTCAGAGCTTTAAGCTTCCCAGCCTGCTTTCCAGCTTGCCCATGGGATAGCTCCAGGTGTGTCCCAAGGACCCTACTCCTTCACACCAGGCTCACCTGGCTTGCACTGCTGCTGTTCCAGCAAGCCAAACCACCCCCACTGCTCCAACCAGGGCTGCCTTCTGCTTGTCTACTACCTAATTCCCAACCAGGAATGACTTCTGCCCATCTGTTATCTCAAGTCCTTGAGAAAACTGGCCTCAGGACACCACACACACTGTGTGTATCTGCCTCCAGAGCCACTGGCCAATTTCAACTAAATTTGACAGAGAGATGGGACACTCACTTATATTAGTTTCTTACATCATGAGAACAGGCAGACACATGGAGAAGTGAGGTGACATTAATGTGCTCAGCAAGGGAAAGGCTCCCAACTTCCACTTTTATTAAACTTCAAAGAGTCCCCACGGGAGAAGGTGAGGGGTCACCAGGCTTCATGTGTTTTATGGCTCATGTAACAGCTTATTTCTAAATCAAATAGAGCAGAATGCTAGAAAGTGGTACTCTGGTATTTGATGTCTCTACTTGAAGCCATCCATAAGCACAAAAATACACCACACACACACACACAAATAGCTCAGAGAGGCACACCAGTGAAGTTGGTGCATGCAGCCAGCTCTCCCACTTGGCAAACTTGGGCAAGGAAGGTTGGCATCTTTATGGCACTGGCTAAATATGGTTAAATGTGAATTTTATGTCTGGTAGAAGTGACTACAAGGTGAACCTATCAGAAGTTTTCATGGAGCACCTCTGCTATAAAGACAGGCTGAGAGAGTTAGGGCTGTTCAACTGGAAGAAGACTCTGGGGAGACCTGAGACCTCCTTCCAGTGCCCAAAAGGGCTCCAAGAGAGCTAGAGAGGGACTTGGGACAAGGGCCTGGAGTGATGGGACAAGGGGAAATGGCTTCCCACTGCCAGAAGGCAGGTTAGATGGGATATTGGGAAGGAATTCTTCCCTGTAAGGGTGGTGAGACCCTGGCACAGGTTGGGCAGAGAAGCTGTATCTGCCTCTGGACACATTCAAGGTCACACTGTTTCTTTTGTTAGCCTTGATTCAACCTAATTCCCTCCAACCACATGCAGTGGTACCCTACAGGAATGTCATGGAAACACTGATTTCTCCTTATATCTCTTCTGTGAAGTCCTGCTCACCTTGCTTCACCCAAAATGGTACATGAGGCAAGGAAAGGCCAAACATCTTGTAAGACATTCACAACAAATCCCCATGTTGTGCTGGTCTCTGCAAACCTCACTGCATTTAGTGGCACAAAAGAAACAAGAGTAGGTTTAGATTGGATACTGAGAAGGAATTGTTCCCTGTAAGGGTGGGGAGGCCCTGGAACAGGTTGCCCAGAGAAGCTGTGGCTGCTCCATCCCTGGAAGTGTCCAAGGCCAGGTTGGACAGGGCTTGGAGCAACCTGGGCTAGTGGAAGATGTCCCTGCCCATGATCTTGAAGGTCCAGTCCAACCCAAACCATCCCGTCTGTGAATTACCTAAGTTGTTAGACAGCTTTTAGAAAGGAAAATGCAAAGTAAATTAGGCTTCGGCTTCAGAAAGGCAAAGGATGGTCTCGATCAGCTTCTAGTGTAGTTGCAGAGAGAGGAGATTTTTCCAAGAGGGTTTAAACATGTTGAATAACAAAGCTTCCCACAGAGCTTTTGTATTCAGCATCCTCTGGATGAAGCTGGTACCCTGTCCAGCTCCCCTTGATCCTCCTGCTGGGCTTGGAACTAGTTTCTTGCTTTTTGAGGATCTTGTCTGAAGATACGGTGTCTCTTAGTGCCTTATAGTGACAGAATAAGACATTAGTTTCAGCAGGTAACTTGAGCATATGCTTAATTTGAAGCACGTGGTCCATTCTGTTTCCTGCTCTGCAGAGCCTGTTGACATAAACTCACAGTCAGACACTGCACATATCTCTTCTGAATCTTTCCAGTTATCAGTGCATGTGCTAATCTCCATTAAGTCAAGGCAGTGTGGTAGTCCTGATGTTAAACATACGCTTAAGTGCTTTGCTGAGTTGGAAGCTTGAACACTAGGGTTGTTATGAGGCTGTAAATAGTATCATGTTCATCCTGAGCATAAAGCAAAGGAAGGATTATAAATCTAACAGGGAGCTCAACTGTACTAAGCTCCATGGTACAATCTCTCATTGCTTGAAACTAAATATCAAATGAATCACAATCCTTTTGAGATCAAGACAGTCCCAAGGTTTGCACATTTATGATTGTGTTTATGAGCATTATCATATATGGATGGAAAAGTCTGCTCTGAGTGATTTGGAGACCCAGGCCATAAAGAGAACAAGTCTAAGCATAAGGGGTTCTCAGCTGCGTCCCAGCTTGATTCCTAGAAGACAGGTAAACTTAAGATTCCAGTTTTAACCCTGACACAATGAAGAATTGTGGATTTCACAGAGTAGCTACATGTCTCTTGCTTTCCTGGGATGTAGTTCAGTTTATAGACTTTTCTGGAATATAGTTTCTGCATAGTCGAACTCACTTTGCTTCCCTCTTCTCCCTCTTTCCCATTCCTCTTTCTGATCTGCCCTCTCCTTCCATCTTCCCTTTGAATGAGACAGCCACAATACCTCCAATGAAGCATTTTAAGAATTCTTCCTTGAAAGGCTTACTATATGGAGTGCTGGAACAACAAGTTGCATTTGAATCCCATCAGCCCAACGCAACTGAAAACTACATTTTTCACATAGAGAGATTATTCTTTCCTTGATGAGCCTTTGTCAACTTCTCTCCCTGCCCTGAATGGCAGCAGGGTGACAAAGGAGCCTGGCACATGTGCCCATGCTCCCTGCCAGCTCCACAATGCCCTCTCTTGTGGCTCAGGCTGCTGATCCTCCTCCTCATCTATCTGGATTTGTAATTTGTCAGCAGCTCTTGTGACAGGGCCAGCTCTCCAGCTCCTGGCTGTGGCCAGCCCAAGGTGCATCTGGCAGCGAAGCTTTGTAAGCTGTGATGTATTTCTTTGGCAATGGGTATCATCATTTTTTGGCTTCTTCTGTGGCCCCCTGGGTCAGCTTTCACTGCCAAAGCTGTTATGGTAGATAGCTTGAAACCTGCCTGCAAGTTCAGTGGGTTAGTCTGGAGCTTGCCTGTTGACCACAACAGAAATCATCCATCAGAAGGAAATAGCCAGCGTCAGGATCAGCACAGTGCTGGGACTTACACACTGCTTGGAGAAGGAGATTCCTCCAAATATTGCTTATTGCAGTTCCTGCCTCATCTTCTCTTGCAGTTTACTTGTGGTTTATATCTTCTCTTCTAATTTATTTGCATCTTGTAATGCTTTTTCTTACAGTTTCAGCACCTGCAGCCATGTTATTCCATGACTGTACCAACTGTTGCAGAGGAAAGCCCACTGCCAGCTCTTGCGGTTGCAGAGAAATTTTAACCCTTCACTGAACTGCACCCTCAGGGTATGGGAAAAAAACACTGAATCTCACCAATCTCACCCAAACCTTAATGCCTTGGGAAGAAAAGGGTTGGGGGTGATGAGGAAGCAATTCACCATGTTAAGGATGCCGTCAACTATGTTCTTCCAGTGCTGGGGAGACAACTTCAGGGTGATCTCCAAACTAGGGGGAAAATTCCCATTTCAACCCAAGCCCTGAGTGACACCAACAGCCCGTGCCTGGCTGTGTGGGAGGAAAACCCTCAGCACAGCTGAGCCCAGCACTTACCTGGAGCTTCTGAGAGCAGCTGAAGGATGACCTAATACCAATAATAGCCACCAGATCTGGCAAAGCCACAGGAACCTTTGAGGAAGCTGACAGGGCTGTGTGGCCAGTTCTGGCTCATTCTGGCCTAAACCAACCCAAAAAGTGCCCCGCTAGAAGTCACCATAACGGCTGTTCAGGCCAGGCCAGGGAAGACACAATGCCTGGGACTGACATCCTGGCATCTGGAGGAGACCAGGCTGAACAGCCGTCGCTCATGGCCAGGGCTGTGGCACATGCCTGCGCCCTCTGCTCTGCAGCAAACTTTCGCCTGGCAAGACAAGCACATGCCCAGGGAATGGCCAGCCAGTGTTCAGAGCATATTTTGTGTCTGCAAACAGCAAAATCAATTCTGCAGCTAGCCCAGAGGCTTCCTAACTGTGCTGATGTGTCCCAGGCTCCTTTAAGGCTAATATCCCTCATCAGCTAGCTCTCTCCACTCTTTGCCTTTCTCATAAAAGAGCATTTTCCCCGTGGCAGTGAGAAGAATGTAACCTATAGATTTATAGCCACGAGGGGAAAAAACTACACTCTCACTACGAACACCAGCCTGTGAACCCTTTGCAGCAGTGTTTTTCCTTCTGCAGGAGTCACAGTGCTTCTGCACTGGACCCTCTGCTGACATACAGCCTTGGGGCACCATCAGGACTGGCACTCTCCTGTCCTGGAAGTGGAGTCAGGGGTGTGCCCATGGTAAGGTTTGCCGTGTGCTGGGCGGAGGAGGGAGCACCTGGGCTCTGCTGGGTCCCACTGGGTTTGCATATTCCCAGTCTCACTCAGAATCTCAGTGTCAGAGTGATGGAGAGGACTAAGCAGCTCTGAAAGCAAAATTTGGGAAAATCTGTGTCTTTTTTTTGGTTGGCCCAATGAATTGATTGCTGGAGATAAAACTTGATGAAGAGGCAATGTTTTCCCAGCATGGCACTTGACTCCAGAAAGCAGAAGATGCAATAGATTTTGTTTATGTGCATGTCCATTGCTTTTTATTTACACGTGCGGTGCTCCAAGCTAATCACACACTGCCAGGCAGCACAGAGGAGCTGTTTCCTCCTGCATTTCCCATCAGTTGGAATATGATTGTAGCACAGCATGTAGGAAGGGCCCTGTCCTCGTGGCATCACTGAGAGCTCAGTGTGCCAACAGCAGGTCTGTCCCAGGAGGGAATGCAGAGGCAAGGACTGTCTGGTGGTTAATAAGAAATAGGAAAGCAGCTGTACTATGGTTGAGACCCACTTTGGGGAAGGAAGCAGTTCAGAAGTTGGCATTTTAAGCTCCCAGGTTGCACATGAGGGAGAGAAGGAAATGCAAGAGGACACTGCTGCCACAGGAGGAGGGGATGGCACAGGACTGGGGGTGACTGGAGAACGCCCATACTGGGCAAGGGAGGCAGACAGGGGATGTCTCGGGACACCTGCATCATTCTCGCACAGGGTGCATGGCCAGGAGATGGGCTGGTCACAGACAAAAGGGCCTCACACTTGCAGAGCTTGGCACTGGGTCCTCTGTGTGTGTACATGTGTGTTTGGGTGAATATGCCTATTCCTAGATATCTCTTAAGGCTCCCTTAAACTCATCAGACTTATCTGAGAGTTATATTGTTTGAGTGATTTTGTCTGTGCAAATGAGCAGAGCATTTGTCCCAGACAGTACCAAACACAATTGATTCCTCTAACTGCCTTTTAAAGCCTTCCAAAGGCTGTCAGTATGGATCAGACCTGGTCAGCTTGGTGGCACTTGGTGGCACTAAGCAAGCTTTGTCCATCGCACTGTGACACCACATCCCCTCCATGTGCAGGCATCGGCTTCAGCACGTGGGGAGGCGGGAGGTGCCCATTAATGAACAGCAGCTTCACTGCAGGGGGAAGAGATTTACTGACAAATAATTGTCATTTGCTAACCTTGTCATGGCAGTCTTTGTTTTTCCTTTCTCCCAGAGGCTCTCCGAATGCTGAATGCCAGCATCTGTTATGGACCAGGAAACAAGTAAACAGTGATATTCCTGGTGGCTTTGAAAGAGCATTTAACACTTAGCTCTCTACACTTGCCTTTACCAGGAAAATCACCTCAGGATATGCTTAGCATGAGTATGAAGATAAGTGTCTGGGAAAAAAACAATACATAGAAGGGAGCCCCTTGCTATAGACAGGCTGAAAAAAAGATTCATGAGTCCTTCTGCCAGATGTTGACATTTTGGTTTGCATAAAGGTAAACTTTTGAGTCAACGGCATGTTTAATTTTCTAAAACATCCCCAAGAAATAGGGCATGTTCATAGATAATGAGTTTGCATCATTAGCAGTTTTTGACAGACCTGTACCCTGGCAGAACATCTTTGTTTCTGCTGTCTCTGAGCATCTCCCCATGACTGTGCAAGGAGGGAAGGCAGCCAAGGAGGTGCCCAGGAGGTAACAGAGGGGCAGCTGTGAGTCAGGAACAGTATTTGGACATTTCTCCACAGATTGTGGAGGGACCTGTAACTCCCATCCCATGTGGGGGATAGTGTCAGAAACAGCCCCAGCTCCAGTGCCCGCTGCCAAAACCTGCCCTCCCATCTTCTGTCCTCTACAGTAAATTCCAACTGACTTTGCCCTTCAGACAAAACCTTGTACTTAAAACCTAAAGAAGCTATAAGACCTGTGAGAGCATCCTGGTGAACAAACAAGGACATACTCATCTCTCAGCTGGAGGAACCAAAGCCCAGAGAAATCAGCCCCTTGCTCCACTCTGCAGGGGAAAGCAGCCAAGCCCAGAGCAGACAGCTCAGATCCACCTCCTTGTGCCCCAGCTGGGGACATACACTTTTGGGTCTCCCTGGGAAGCTAAAATAAGCTGCAGCAAGATGCCAAAACTGAGGGAGAAAATAAGATCTTATGTCAGGCCAGTAACATTTTCCAAGTCACCAGTAAACCCACAGAGAGGAAATGCTGCAGCTGATGGTGGGTTTGGGGTTTTGTACTGCAGCACTCAGCTTGTTCTAGGATATAAGCCATGCCTGGAGCCAAGAATTCTCACCATATTTCACTAGAATTTGGGTTTCTTTTCCCAAAGAGGCCAGAAGAGTTTGATTCCTTTTGGGTGTGGGTTAAAGAGTACAATCAGATAAAACATAGCTCATGCATGTTGAGCTGTCTTTGAGATGGGGACCCAAACACCAGGGGCACACCCCAAGTGCCACGTGAACGGGAAGAAGAGTTGTCCCCCTTGACCTGCTGGCTCTGCTCCACAGCCCAGCCCAGCCATAGGATGACTGGTTGATGTTTCCCTGCCCAGCCCAGGGCTGGAGCAAAGCACCTGCTCACAGGAAGAAATAATCTTGTTATTCTTGTTGGAAGAGCAACTAAAAGCAGTAGCTCTGCAACAAGCAGACACTCCTGTGTCTACCACAGAGCTGACCCAGCTCTGAAGGACAGCAAAGCCTCTTCCTCAGTGTGTTCCTCTAACAGGGCTCCGGCACCTGGAGCTGGGCTGGCTCTGAGTAGGGTGTTGGTGTGGAGGGATGAATGGATGCCCAGCAGCACAGGACTCCTGGCACCCCAGAGGAGATGTCTGCTGCTGTGCCCAGAATGGGCTCTGAGAGCTGAAGAGGGAGGATATGACTGAAATGCAATGCACTATCATTGCCGTATTAGCCTCCACTAAAATGTGCTACATAAGTGCAAATTGCCGTTATAAATCATAAACATCAAAAGGCCATAAGTGCCTAATAATGGCCTAAGTGGCTAATTTGTTTTATGTGCTACTGGAAGAAGCACGGTAAAGATACGGAACAAAAGATTTCCCTCATTGTGGTTTGGCCTCTGATACCAAGAAAGGCTGGAAGCGGGTGGGAACAAAGTGCTGCTCTAGCAGATATGCAGAACATTTCATACCAAAGTCTGTAATTAAAACCATGGCACAAAACCTGGCAAGAGCCTGGTCCCCGTGCAAGGCAAATGTGGCCAGTGCTGGGGATGACGGGGTAGGACAGGGCATGTGGGGCAGCTGCTGATGAGCTGGACAGAGATCAATGGCACCATCCCAGACTGTGAGCAACTCACTTGTGAAAAGAAATGAGGTGATGTGTGGCAAATGCTTGTGGCACTGGTGCAGCATGTGCCTGAGGTGCGATGCCCACTGCTGTGCCCTGCTCGACACTGTGTCTGTCTCTGCAGGGCCCCAGCAAGGTCTGAGACACCATCCTGAGCTGAGCTGAGACACACCTTCAGCCTGGTCTGGCTCATCTGAACCTCTGTTTGAGTGCGGCAGTTTCCTTTCCCCATCTGAACAACAACTGTGTGGCCTCCATCCGGCTTTTAATTGCTTTGGGCCTTTTGGGGTTACATGGTGCTTTAAAGGCTCTTTTTGGCTGGCTGGCTCTGCTTGTGAAATTAGCCTTAGAGAACCATAAATACCCTAATCCAGCCCTGCTGTGCCCTGCAGATATGTTCCTCATGCAATTCTTATGCTGTTCAGGTCAGAGCTGCTTTTCTGCTCCGCTTGGCCCAGGACAGGCTCAGCATGTTCCACACACAGCACAGCTGATGTAGTTTTTCTGGTGGAGCAGAAGAGGCTCCTGCATGGAACTGCCGAGTCCTGTGTGAGCCAAGCCCCATTTAAGGATGCAGCACATTGAACTCCTCTTCCTTTAGTCCAGAGACCTGATCATGGACCAGCACATCCCAGCTGAAACAGTATCCTGCAAGCCCCAAAGGGTACTTTGTGGCCACCAGTGTGAAACATCCCATGCAGCTGATTCACTAGGGAGGAGCAAAGCCAGTCGTTCCTAATAAGGTACCTGAGCACTCTCCCCTCTTTTTGCCTTGATGGATTTCACTTTCTGTAGATATTTTGGCTTTAATTTACAGTAAAATTGTGGTATCACTATATAAGTTCCATGGAAGAATTTGCCCAGGTGTATTTAGTGGAGGCTGGTGCAGGAACAGTGATCAGAATAATGTGTTTTGCCATGATGCTGCAGCAAAGACTGGTGATAGAAGGAGAGAAACATCAGCAAGGACCAGGAGCCTAATACTCAGGGTCCCTCCACATGCCCTTGTATTCCAGATGGATCATGTGGGGACTGTTCTCAGCACAAGAAGTTAATTCAGTAATATTTCAACACAGGTACCAATGATTTAGAGTACAGACAGTCCTGCTTTCCTGTAATACGTTTCTTGTAATACCCTGCACAAAACCTTTGAGGGAATGGCCCAGGGAATAGTCCTAATTGGTCTGTTCCTCTTCTGATATCTGTGATAATGTGGAGGAAGGAAAAAATCTCTTTGACCTGAAATGGCAAGCCAATAAACAACATTTTAAAAAGTAATTTCTTTGATGCTTATCACTTCCATAGCGTCTGTTCAATGTGCTTTACAAACAAGAACCACAGGCTGTGGCTGAGGAGAGAGGCAGCACCCACTGCAAAGTTTTATCTGTCACCTTGGTGTGGGCACAGGAAAAACCAAATCCAGCTTTTGCAGCTGTGGATGAAGGTAAAAGGCACAGAATGACATGCTGGCAAAAACATCTCTGTGAGCTTTGGAAGTGGCTGAATGGGCAGAGCTGGGCTCAGCAGCTTTTGTGGTGGTGGCACAGAGTAACCGTGGTCACCAAGCTGTCCCCTCTGCAGAGCAGGTGAGCTGTGCCTTTGAGAGGATATAACCCTGGAAATGGAAAGTGGCTTTTCCTCCACTAGCCCACTCAACAGAGGGGAAGAATAGGAGATACAGCATGTGTTCATCTTGCTGGGTGGAAACCACACCAGGTCTATGAAGCTCTCCTGCACTAGGTCTGGTGGTCCTCAGACCCTCTCTGGGCCAGTTTAAGGCATTAACCAAAAGAAATCTGCCTGCTTTTTCTTTGCTGGGCTGCTTGTTGTGCTTGTGGCAAAGTAAGTCAGGCTGCAGAAGGGGTCTATTGACCACAGAATCAGCCCAAATAGAGCAGGAGGAGATGGACCATTGTGGAAGGAGAAGATGGGACGTTGTTACACACCAAACAAACCTGTCCTTTCTGAGAAGGAGAAAACAAGACATTTTCTGACATTTGCAAGTGATGCAGTAGAGGTGTCTCAGCAAAGATAAGACTGGGAAAGAGAGTGAGAGACTGCATCTGCTCCTGGGGAATGCCAGGTCTGGCTGTGATTCAGTCCATTTGGCTGCTTCCTCGCCTCCCCGCAACAAAGCAGTTCATGTGAGAACTCTACAAACCCAAACCCAGGAACAGGTAATGCAAAATGTGCTGCTCACCACCAGCAATGTGCTCTGGTCTGGGGAAAGGCACTTTGCAAGGCCTCCTGCTCCCCCAGATACTGGAAGGCAGAAGTAGTGTTGTTTCCCACTCCCTGGAATACTTTAATGTGCAAAATGGATTATTGTCTGTGCAATCTCAGCTCCCAAAATCTTTACACCATCCATTGATGGTATTTTATGACATTACTAACTGCAAGTAATAAAAAACAAAGAATGTACTATATTACTGCTTTTAAGCAGAAATAGCTAATTATTGATCTGTTTGTTAATTGTCAATGTAGATGTTATGTGATGACTGCAGGAACAAGGCAAGGGTCAGTCCAGTTCCTGTGCCCAGTGGTTCTTCCTCTGCACTGGGAGCATCTTTCTCATGGCTGATTCCCAGCTGCAAAGTCATTGGGGGATCCTCTCTGAGCTGGCTCAGACCTTCTGCAGCCTTGCTGGCAGCCTTGCAGGGTTGCAGGAGTGTCTGGCTGTCTATGAACATCTGCTCCAGCTTTCACCAGTGCACCAATACTCTGGACTGGAATTCTAGTGAGGCCAGAGGCATCCTGTGATGGGGGTGCCAATGCTTTCTGCTCATCTTGGTCCAGCCTGCTGCAAGGAAGCACTGGTGCCATGTGATAAAGCACCACATAATGAGCTCTTGTTCCAGAAAACTGGCAGTGACCTGTTGTAGGGCTGTTTATAAGGTCTTTATCAAGGTGTATATATTCAACTCTACAGAGCTGATTGCCCTATAGAGTTGAATACACAGAGATGACTCTACATTCAGTGAAAGTCTCTTCTAAACAAATGCAACAGAATAGAGATA
The DNA here is from genome assembly GCA_013396755.1 of Sclerurus mexicanus. Lineage (NCBI taxonomy): Eukaryota > Metazoa > Chordata > Aves > Passeriformes > Furnariidae > Sclerurus > Sclerurus mexicanus. Next base: position 106,034 of record VWZF01006550.1, read on the forward strand.
TGTGGTGTGACTGTCCTGCTTGAAGCCTAGTGTTTGCCTGAGGCTAAGTAGAGGCAGCAGGTGCTGGTGGGGAGCCAGCCCCATTCCTGCTCTGCTGCAGAAGGAGCTTGACTGAGCTGTGGGCACTGAGGACAACAGAGTCCCTGTGTGTAAACCTCTTCTTCACACCGGGATAACCAAGCAGGCCCTGCTGCTAACCACTCTTCCTCTGTTTATGCTCTTCTTCATCCCTGCTCTGGGTGGTAGCTTCCCTTTTCTCTTGCCAGGCCTTTCCATTCATGTGCTAGGCTGCTGGTGGTGCCTGACTCCACCTCCATGCACTCCTGCTGCTGCTCTCTCCCTGCTCCCCATGGCCCATATCCCAGTGACAGTTGCTTCTTCAGTTATTTACTTTTAGGTTAGTAAGTACCATGAAAGCACCATCCAACCTGCCCAGCCCTTTGAGCAGCCAAAGGAATGAGCTGTCGCTAATATAATTTCATATCAAATGAGAATACCCTTCTCCCCTATTAGGCACACTTCTGGTCTAGGGACACAGCAACTCCTTCAACCAAAGCCTGCGTTAGAAACTGGCTTTTAAGGGTGAGTTAGTTCCAGGCTATACCTGCTACCTGTGCTTTGAATTCGAGGTACTGAACGGCATGGCTTGGCTTCCCATTTGGCTGGATTGATGGCACCTGTCTGCCTGTTTCGCATGCAATTGCCTACAAACAGCTACACCTCCCAGCTGTCACAGGTGGCTGTTATTTATGAGTGCCATCCCTGGCAAGTGTGGCAGTCCCTCACTGTCCCAGTGACCTCTGAGAAACTGCGAGGGATATGTCCAGGTGGGTCTATGCTGCTGAGTATTTTTGTGCCCTCATTTGTTTATCAGTGTAGGTCTCTTGATCATGTGCACAGTTAGTTTCCATGTGTCTGTTCTCCTCTGGACATGAGTTTTTTTGCTGAGGCAAACCTGTGTGCAACTCAGAGGATCATTTGCTGAGAGAGCAGCTCTGGGAAGCAGCAAAGGCAGGGCTGTACCAGGACAGGTTTTTCCACACTAGTGAGTCCTCCTGCATGAGGCCAGCAGGCAACAAATGCATCCAGTGTCATGACAGAAGCTGCAACACTAACCTCCCCTTATCTTGGGAAGTGAAAACTATCCAGGAAAAATTGATTTAAGGTCACAAAGACACTCTGTAGGGCTGAGGGATGCACATGCTGTGTGGTATGGCTTGATAACTCTCAGGATGCCTAGTTTTGCAGAGAGCTGCCATGAGCCATTTGCACCTTTTGACTAGAGAGCCAGGGACTGCTCCTTGGGGTAGACGAATGCTGGTTTGCTGGCAAAAGGCTTTGAGGATCTAATTTCAAGTGCTTTCAGCTCCTGCCAGACTTCGTCACTGCTGAAAACACAAGGAAGGTTTTTTCATACTTGCATTGTTAAGCTGTGATGCTCTCGGGATGTTACAAAGGATTTCACAGACAGGTAAGATCCATTCACTGATCCAGTAGCTGCTGCAGAAGATGTGCAGAGACTGACCAAGAAGAGCTAATGCCTGGGGCTACCAGGAGAAGGGCTCAAGCTGCACCTTCCCTTTGCTGCTCCTGCATCTGCCCTGCTTGGCAGCATCTCCCACTCAGCAGCTCTGGTGAAGGATCCCAAGCAGGGCCACGGGGCAATCATTGCTCTGACCTGTTCCTTTGGATCACACAGGGGTGGATTTAGAGTTCAGACATTTGTATGTTTTGTGAATGCTCCGGACTAAAATTGCTAACAGCATTCAGTGTGTCCATGGAATTAAAGCCATCACAAGAAATTGCTTACCTGCCCGTGCTTTCTCTTTGGACAGCGCATAGATCTGTTTTTCTTTCTTCAACTTCCGGGTAAAAATTAGAATTTTCATTATCTGTGAATTGTAAGAGGAAAATACATGTAATGATTGTGGCCCAAAGCCATGTCCCTCTAGACTGCAGCCTCAGCCAGTTTCATCAGCCACACTGAGCCCTTGGCCCTCCTTGCCTGACTGACCTCCAGCTACAAGGCTGCTGACCACGATTTGCTGTGCAAGACATGGCAGCTTTCCCTCCAAATAGTTCTTTTTGCTTTGCCATCGGTTTCATGCTGGGCTGGAGAGTCACTTTGCATTAGGGATCCTTGGATGAATCCCACCTGACTGAAAACTCTCCTTAACTGCAGGGTGTGCCTCATCCCCTGATTTGTCAGCCTGTGGCCAAACTCCAGCTGAGTACTTTATCTTCCTTACCTTGAAAAAGGAAAATAATCCCATGGATTTGCTCTTCCCTTGCTGGTGATTACTGGGTGTGAGGCTGTGGGGTTGCTAAAGGGTTTCTGTTGTATTTGGAGTTAAAGTGATATTTTAGTGCCAGGTTGACAGCTCCTGCCTCCTGAAGCAAGCTGACCCATAAAAGCCATAGCATCTCTTGTGGCCTTTGCTATGAATCAGCTTTACTGCTGTGGGTCAGTTTTACTCACCAAATCAGAACTTTGCTCCTCAAATAGTCTGTTGCAGTCTCAGGGGACGCCCACAGAGCCATGCTAGAGGGAAGCAGGGAGGGGATGTTACATCTTCATTGCCTTGAGACATTTGACACATCAGCTCCTTGCTGCAGTGGGAAAGAAGGGTTAAACATGTGGGAGCAGGGAAGGGAAAGGTCAAATATGTAAAGCCACTGTCATGTACTTAGGAGAAGAGTGGTAACAGGAGAGCTGTTAAAAATTTTTATAGCTAGCACCAAACAACACTGGAGTTAAAAACCATGGAGCTGTTTAATAGCAAGTGGAGGTGTACATTAGTTAATTAGAGGCATGCTAACAGTGAAGCCAATTGAGAGATATTATTTTAGTACTTTTTCCAGAGGGCATATCAAGTCTGCTCACGAATTAATAAACAGATTGTAAAGTCTAAGCAAGCATATTAGGGAAGTGTGTATGTGTGTGTACTGGGTCTATAGACTGGGGCGATGCACACTTGTTTGTTGCCATTGCATTTAAAATATGTTTCTTGTTTTCCATATAGATCTCGGTGGAAGAATTATAGCATATTGGGTTTTTCCAAAGACTCTAATTAAGATCTTCAGAGTTGATGTGCGTTTACTGAAAAAATGCAGCATAAACAAGACCTAAAACACCAGCATTTAAATTAACCCATGAGTGCCAAGGTGCACACTAGGAGAAAGGAAATCACAGGATTCACTCAATTCATTTGACCCTCTGACTGAAGTTCTCATCGAAAAGGCATTTTAAGAACTATTAAAAGCTGTCTACAGTTAAACACATACCTCTGGCCTCTCTCTCAGCTCTCTTGGCTGCTGTTAAAGGCAGCTACTTTGTCAGTGTCATATTCTCTGCTCACACAGAGCTCCGTGGATGCTCAGTGGTAGGACAGACCTGGCCTTCAGGCGAGGAGGGACTGTCCTGTCTGTAAAATGAAGCTTCCCCATGACTGAGCTGGTGGATTCGCTCTGACAACACCACGACAGCACTAAGCCCTATTAGGGCTGAGCAAGGCTACACTCCATCAGGCTTTTTCCTAACCCAGGTTTTTTTCCCCTAACACTGGTTTGATTCCTTTTTTTTAAAATCCACTCGTGCACCTTCTTTAATACACAGTTGCCACTTTGCTTTCTGCGGGAAGACAAGCTGTCCAGCTTAACCCATTACTGAGCTCTGCATTACAAAAACCACATGGTGTTCCATGCCTCATTAGCAGGCAGGGAGCTTCCAGGCTGGAGTCGCTGCATGTCTCCAGCGCTCCTGACTTCCTTCCTCGACTCTGCTTTCCTATTTTACATTTTAATAACAACAGCAATGAAAAATTATGGCAAAAAGTCTGTCCTTAGTGGGTATCTCAGTGCACTTGGTTTCCCCCAGCAAGAGCAGGCTTTCCCCCCTGCTCAGCACTGCCATCTCTGCCAGAGAACTCCTCCATCCTGGAGAGCTCATTCCAGCACAAACCCATCCCCTCCTCATACCACCATCCCACCCAGGCTGGAGGGAAAGACCAATGCATTGCACCTTGAAGGACAGGCAAGACAGAGGGCAGACCTTGACTCTTTCACTTGGCTGGGGGCAACCCCACAAGCAAGGCAAGCAATGAAGATGATAAATGAAGGATGCAAAACTAAAAATACTCTTTCTGTGTGTCTGTTGATCCTCCAGCAAAGGGCTCATTCCTGACACTTAAAATAGAGTGACAGTTTTAATGTAGTGGCCCTCCCTGGGATGCAGATAAAGCAATTTAGCTCGCAGAGATTCACAAAAACCACTTTGCGCATCCTCAGCCCAAACAGTTTCAATACCAAACACCTGCTGGGTAGATGCTCTTGGAGAAAGGCTGCTGGGAACCAGCAGGAGCCATAGGCACTTGCAACCCCAGGAGGTGAGTGGTGCTGAGCTAAGGCCAGGAGGGATTTCTCTGTGTGCAACTGGAAGATGATCCAGACTGGAAGGAGATCACTGCCCCATCTGGAGCTTTCCAAAACTTTCCATCCAGGGAGACATGGACATCATCACTAACCATACACCCCAACAGACCTTTACTCCACAACTGTGACCTTTCAGAAGAGCTTCAAACAGTCAAACTCCCAAAGCTTTGCTTTGGTGGGGGGTAAGGTGGGCTGAGCTCAGCCTGAAGCCATCCCGTGGATGGATGCAGCTTCTGGCCTTTGGCTTTGTGAGAGAGACATTGCAACCCAGAATTTGATTACAACATGTAGGGATTACTTTTAAAACTGCAATTTTTTTTTGAAGAGAAGTATTTTATTACTTTCAGCCTGGAACTAATTGTACATGTGTGGTCCAATTGACCATTAATTTACCCCTATTAACTACTGACGTTTATGTGTTTATTTTGTATCACCTACACATTTGTGTTCCTATAATCTGAGCCTAAGAAGTTTGTCAAAAGACTATGAATTAAAGCAATATAAAGATGTTAACAGTTACCTATCTTAGCAACAGCCTCAGGAAGATCTGGAAAAGAATGCATCACAAAAATGAAATAGTTTTTTCCTGCACAGTAACTGGGCTCTTTTTTTTTAATAATAAAATCTCCAATTAATTTGAAAGGCTCTGATCTTTCCACCACTTCCTACTGGAGGAACTGATCAGGGTAAAACTACGTTTGATTTTCAAAGGCAGCAGGACCAGTGTCTGAAGGTTTGGGAGAACCCACTCTTAGAATATTTCTTCACTCTATAGGTTTCTAGCCTGTATGCACAGCACCATTACCTAAATGCCATTTTTCATGAAGCTCTGCAGGGAATGACACCTTCTCCATACCATGTCCAATTTGATTAAGCCTCTGTCTCGGCACACCAAGCGAGCAGGTCTTAGCCCAGGCTGTCCTAGGATAGGACTCTGACTCCAGGGCTCTCCCCTGCTCTGGGCCAGTTCAGCCCTATGGACACCCAGGAGGAAGACCTGTAGCTGACACCAGAGAAGTGCCTCAATTCTTCCCTCTGCAAACAGAGCCAGCACTTCCCTGCCTTGGGAGAGGATACCTGTGTAAGATTTGCTTTGCAAAGGCAGCCCTCCCCCAGCTGGGTGTGCTCCAGTGCCCTGCCATGCTTCTGCAGCAGTCTCAGCCTGAACCTCACGTTTCTCTCAATGTGGCACTTAGGGACATGGTCCAGTGGTGGATGTGGCAGTGTTTGATTTACTGTTGGACTCGATGATCTTAAAGGTATTTTCCAACCTGAATGATTCTCCATGCAGGGGCAGTGCTAGAGAAACACCTGTAATGATGCTCCTGGACAAGAGAAGGGTGTTTTGTAATTACAGTGAAGGAATGACACAGACTTGTTGGAGTGAGTCCAGAGGAGCCCATGAAGGTGATTAGAGGGCTGCAGCACGTCTGGTATGAGGAAAGGCTGAGAGAATGGGGGTTGTTTACCCTGGAGAAAAGTCCAGGGAGACCTTAGAGCACCTTCAAGTATTTAAAGGGAATCTATAAGAAAGACGGGGACAAACTTTTTAGCAGGGCCTATTGTGACAGGGTAAGGGGGAATGGTTTTAAACTGAAAGGTAGTCAAATTAGGTAAGACCTTAGGAAGAAATTCTTCCCTGTGAGGGTGGGGAGGCCCTGGCACAGGTTTCCCAGAAAAACTGTGGCTGCCCCATCCCTGGAAGTGTCCAAGGTCAGGTTGGATTTGAAGCAACCTGAGATAGTGGAAGGTGTCCCTGCCCATGGCAGGTGGTGGGGCTGTATGATCATTAAAGTCCCTTTCAACCCAAACCATTCTGTGATTCTATGCTGAAAGATTTAACCACAAAGGAAAGCAATGCTATAACATGTACAGACAGGAATAAAAATGAGAAAAGAAGTGTAAAACACCCCATGTGAAATTCTGTGATTCCTGTTCTGTTGAGGGTCAGGTGAGGTTATCACAATGTTCCCTGACAGCAAGAAATCAGGTGAAGTACAACCTCCTCCATAAATGTGTGCCTTTAAATACCTACACCCCAGCTATTTATGGGTCTGGTATCCACCTGCCTATAAATTTTGCCTGATAACTAGTTTAGCAGTATATGGTGTAACATTAAAATGTGCTCCTTCATTTGAACACATCTTTGGGTAACTTTCAGTGTCGCTTGGTTGCTTACTGATGTTGCTACAGTGTGCAGGAGAGTATGTGAAAAAAAATAAACTGGTTCTGGACTGGTTCTGGTGATGCTGTATCAGCTGTTATTGGTCCTCCCTGCCATACCAGTGTCATGCTGGTACAGCTTAACTAAATTAAACTGAATTGCTCCACTGGATTTTCAGTGACTTAAGTCAATTATACCAGCATGGAGGAGATGTAAAGGAGTGAAAATCAAGTCCACTTATAGAAAAAGCAAAGCAGATAGTTCTTTAGGGTATGAACTGTTCATAATCCAATGGATATCTTTTATCCTGTGTATTGATCTTTTACTTGTGAGAACTAACTTGAAGTTAATTTCTGAATTGCCTCACCTCAAGCTGTTAAGATACTGAAATCTAAAAAGTCACAGTTCAATTAATAAACCAATAGTGGTCAAAATGTTTGATCCATGTATTATTATACTTCCTTTACACGAATGTGAATGCAGGGAGAACCCAGCATGAAGGGACAAGATACTTGCTGGAGGAGCAGGATGCACTGTCCCTGTGGGGTGGCAGAGCACAACTCTTCTGTGGCTGCACTGAGGGGGTGGACCAGAAGTGTGATTATCCTGTTTTTTGGAGAACAAAGGAAGGGGGAAAAAGGGGCTCTGGGTGATAGCACTCAGTCCCTGCCTGGCAGGAACTGAGAGGTTGGCAGGGAATCATAGAATCATAGGTTTGGATCAAAAGGCACTTAAAGCTCATAGAGTTCAAACCCCCTGCCATGAGCAGGGACACTTTTCATTAGAGCAGGTTGCTCCAAGCCCTGTCCAAATTGGCCTTCAACACTTTCAGGGATGAGGCAACAGTGGAAGCCAACAGTGATGAACTTGGAGGATGGAGCTGAAATACATGCAGAGAGCAAAGACTCTGAGTAGCCCCTGTCTATGACTTGGGACAGAACACCATCCCACACAGACAGCACTGTGAAAATAAAGATGTCTTATGAGGCACCTCCATCCTCCAATGAGTTTTCAAACCAGCACAATTTCTCCATAAATTTTGAGCAAAGATGTTGTCCAACCCCAATTAAAAAAAACAACAAACCACAAAAAACCACTAAAGATGAGGGTTGTTTCTCAGAAATTTAAAGAAAGGAGTTTGACTCTTTTACCAGCTGTCAGAGCTGATATTATTGCATGTAGCAGCAGCTTGTATGCAGCATCTCTTTACAATGGTAGCAGGGAACCTGGAATGTTGTTATATCAGACTATCAAGTTGTTATGTTGGATTACATATAATGCTATCACAAATGACAGAATGCTTGCCTCTCATCAAAAATTTAAAGAGCAATAGACCTCTTTTCAGCTGTCATTGCTGATAACATTTTATGCACAAGTTTATTCAAGCTCAAATAGAGATGCAGCCTGTCAATAAAGAAGCCCTGGCAGATTAGGCATTGAGTATATTAAAGCTAACGGTACTAATGTGACTGCGCAGCCTAATCTGACATTTTAAAACTGTGACAAAATGAACTCTTGAAGTTCTCACCGATCGTCTCAGCACGGCATGTTCGCTGCTGGGGTTTATGGAGTGGAAACCGGAGTACACGTGCCAGAAATGAGATGGGCTGAAAACCACAGAAAGGTCGCCACAGCCTTGGTTCCCAGGAAACAGTGCGGATGTCTTCCCTTCCTCCAGCTCTTACCTCCTCTGCTCTGCTGCTCTCTCCCAGAAAAGTGGGTAGGGCAACAAATAATGTCTCTAAATTGCCGCAGAGGTGACACAGATTACACATTAGAGAAAGCACTGGAGGACGGGAAGGGTTCAGCACTGAGAAGGTTGCTGGAGAGACGTCACACCTCTGTCATTACAGAGCTGTAAGAAGGGTTAGGGGAACACCTGCCAGGAACCAGGAGGGGTGGCTGACTTTGCTTCAGAGACCCAACACTATTTTCTGCCATTCACTTTCTCATTCTCAATGAGAACCATGGCTTTCTACTGCCCGGAGAATTGGGGGGGAGGGGGTGGGAGTTCTTGTGCACTGGGAAACTGTTTGGGCCAAAAATAGTCTATTGAAATCAATAGTGAGTTGTGGTTTTACAGCAGATGGCCTGGTTACACTCCCCTTTCCCCCTTCCTACTCTCTTAAGAGGTCTCAGCAGCTGTTGCTGAACTTTTGAGGGATACAAAATCAGGAGAAGGTCTTTCCTAGATCTGGGAAAGTGGTGCATCCAGGAATTTGAATCTGTCCTTTGCAGCTGGTAAATATCCACCTGGACAACCTGATCTTCAAGAAAGACAGTCTGTTCCTGGCAATCTGTACATTACAACTGTGGTGTCTTCATGCTGTTCTTGGTGACAAAACACAAGCCTCCACAGTTTGATAGTTCTAGCTAAAATCCAAGTCCATGGCCAATGCCTCCCTTCCTGGGGAGGGAAGGGGAAGGTGAAGGGCTGCTGAGAGGCTGGAGCCCGGGCACATGAGGGTTCACCACTGCAGTGGGCTATACCTCCCTGCTCCAGAGGGGAAAAAATGCTTCACAGCATTAATATAATCTTTACAAAGATTAAAGGCAGCTCAATGACATTAATTGAAAGAGAAAAAAAATGCACCACCCAGCTGTGTCTTGCTTGAGCCAGAAATAAGGACAAAAGAAGGGCTGAACCCTCTCTTTAAGGGTATCTAGGAGAGTTAAGCATGTGGAATCTTTACCTTTAAGAATAAGCAAAAACCTTTGGCATATGGCTACATCCCATCTAACATGGTGCTCACATGGAAACCTGGAAGCACATGAAGGACCACATACCCTGTACCTGTTGCTGTGGCTCACACTGCCTCCAGACAAGGCTTTCTTGTCTCTCTGGTTGCTTTGAAGCTTGGGGATTACAAGTGTGAAGAATAAGTCCTCAACTTATTGACACTTTAAAAATGTTTGTGTTTTCAATAATAACTATCAATGTGGTGAAATGAGGTGTTTGGTTTCTGAAATTACTCTCTGTGTGTTTCTCTGGTTATTCACTGTCAGAATTCTAGGGGAAAAAATACTTTGAAAAATAATGACAATGTCTCTCAGAAAATAATGAGTTCCTTCCAGTTAGCTGCTGAATTGTTTACTGCCATAGCTGAATAATAACAGCACATCAAAGATGACTGCTGTAATTAAAAGATTTGTGAACATAGGTTAACAAATTAGTGTATCATAATGTGCAATTGTCTAATTAGGACAAAAATGCTAGTTCCATGTAAAAGACCAATAAGAAGAAATTATAAGGGAGAAAATAAGATAGGCAACAGCACTGATACTGCAGAACATTAGCAAAGATGTTATCTGTAACTTTTTTGTGGTATCAGTAAGTTGCCAGGGGTATCAGCATTTTTTTGGATTAATTTACAAAATCAGTCTGCCATGTGAATCCCATGAGCTGGATGAGGACTCCCATATAAAGACTGTAAATTTGTTATTAAATGTTTTAAAGCCTTTTTCATTCTTTTAGCACACAGGAGACCTGTGAGCAGAGGTGTCTGCACACACCTGTGAGGGCTCAGAACCCAGGTGTGACAGCAGGAGATGTAAGACATTCCCAGTGTCACTGGTGGGCATTGAAGCAGAGTGGGAGAAATCCTGTTGTGCAGTCAAGGCTAAAGACAAAAGACTCTTGAGTTTAGTGGGTTGAGAATTTCATTTGGAGAGATGAAGGCCAGTGTTTCCCTGCTCTGAGGGACAGATGGCAGAATGAGTTTGGCTTCGATTCAAGCATCAGGAGGAACTCCCGTGGTTTCAGGAGAGTTTAGTGCATAGATGCTGAGCTGTCCAGACAAATGCTCTCCCATAGACATGGATATTACTGAGTGCTGAGTCTTCTAAGGATCTGCCTTAACAGGAGATGAACCTCTGGGAATCAGCTGTCTGTGCAGGGGCTGGGCTCAAAACCAATCCCTTTGTTCCTCTGTCCTCTGTGCACTTTGCTGTTGATCCATTAGGGAATGTGTGGCAGAGCACAGAGCAAGAGTCATATTCTAAGGACCCTGTTCAGTGCTTTCACCTAAACCAGACAGAGCCCCTGCACAATCCCCAAGGCGCAGTTAAGGGCTCTACAGCCTAGTATACACACAGGGGAGAATAAAACAGGTCCAGACACAGGGATGCACACCCACACAAGGCTCCTCACCCCAGTCAGGAAGATGCAGAACTGCAAATCACCGAACATGCAAAGAAATGTGTGCTGAGTCTCATCCGAGAGCAAACGCTTTCAAGTGGCTTGATAAAAGGCATGAGGACAAAAACACTGGAGTGGTAGCTGCCCCAGTGGATCTCGGGAGCAACTTGACTCACACTGGAGGGAAAAGATGCACATGGTTAGACAAGCAACTGTCATTTATCATCTTAACTCCCAGTAATGGTGCTGCAAACCTCCACTCTGTCTTCAGGAAGAGCACACAGCCAACTTTTGCACGAGTTAATAGCAGAGCTTGAACATGCAATCTCCTGCATTACAGCTCCTCTGTCTAATGTACCAGATGAGCTTCGTTAGCTGGTGGCTGCAGCCGCTGCCTCCCTGTACTCTGACAGCTGCTGGAGAGAGAAACATGACAAACACTCGGGCAGTGACCGACCTTGACTGCGCGAGCAGAACGCTTCACCTCCTTGGGGTTCAGCCTGGGTAACTCAGGAATCAGAGCACAGCTCAGTCCCGCCCTGTGAAACGGCTTCAAACACGGCTCTTTCTGGTGCTTCCTCTCCCTGCTCCAGGCTCTGAAGGAGCCAGGGCCCGTGTCACCCTTGTGCAGGATGGGGTTGAAAAGCTCACCTGCGAGTATGAGCAAGCCCAGCATCAGGGTCTCTGCAGAGAGCCCTGCAGCTGCTCTGAGTATCTGTCAGAGCACCAAAGAGCCTTCGTGTGTGTTTTCAGGGTAAGTTTTTCTTGAAACCAGTAAGGTTAGAAAACACACATACTGATAATCAAGGATTCTGTAGTGTTTCGTTTATGTCTCTTTGTATTTATATGTACATATGTATGAGCTGTAGTAGATTTTGTTATGCTTTGAGAAATCTGATTTTAAATTGCTGAATGGACTGGGGTATTTCCTCAGAGCTATTTTTAAATGGAAAAACATACCTTTCTGAGAAAATGAGGATTTTTTTGAGTTTCTTCTTCCTACCAATAAAGCCTGAATGGGACAAGGACTAGAGAACATGCAAATTCATCAGAGGGCATTCAGCTTTTTGTTGTCTCAATAGAGCTTTTCTGTTTCCTCTTGATTTGCGAAATAGTTGTTAATCGCTGCCTAATTTTAATTTTAAATAGGCCATATTGATAGGGCTCGATTCCATAAGAAAGAAAAACACAGCAATTGAACTTTGTGCAACAGTTTTGGGCAACAATTGAAACCATAGCAATAAACAGAAACTCATGAGTGTTTACACAATCAGAGCCTTAAAAAAACCTAATGAGCAATAGATAAATCAGAGCTCTAATTACCTGACTAAACTGGGATCTAATGGAGGAAAAAGCCCAGTGATTCATGAGATTTTTCTGCTGGTCAGCTTTGCACATGAAGCCTGGTGTCTTCTGTAATAAAGCTCAGGTTCTCTGGCGCCCAGATGAATCCCTGCTGTTTCTGCTGCTCCTCTGAACCCAGCACCCTTCCGCTCAGAGAGCACAGCGAGGTGCTGGGGTCACAGATACTGCATTTACCAAGGGGAATACTCAGTGCTGTTTACAGATACCTCTGTCTTAATCCAGTGGAATAATGTTTGTTTATGTTCTGTCTGAGATAGGGAATTACAGCCTTTGTGAATTAATTCTGGTTTGTGAGTAAACAAGGAAACTTGTAAAGTAAGGCAATGTTGTGACTAACTGGGTTTTTTTGGGGTATTTTTTGTCCATATGTACCAATCAAAGGTAACATCCTTTTTTTTCCATCTCAGTTTTTAAAACGTTTCAGGTAAATTTCTCAGTAAGGCAAATTGGAGAATATAGTACATATTTGGGCACAAATCAACTTCCTGTTGGTTGAGAGACTGGCTAAACAACAAAAAGACTGACAGAACAAGATTCAAACAAGTCTCAGTAAGCACACCTGTAGCCTTGGAAAGAGTCCTACGTTGTAAAAATCCTATAATAAATTAGAGAAGCTGCAGACACATAAACAACACAAAGCCCTTCAGTTTGTGTCACTATGTGGTTTATATAACCTTTACTATAAGCGACAAGATCCCCAAATCCTTGAGCATACTTCCAGATAAGCAAGTTGATGTTTAAAAACATGGGCTAAGCACCCTTGATGAACACACTGAATTTATGCAAGTTCTATGAAAATTAGGGGAGTGTAAAGGAGACAAAGCCTGTTATAAGTAATTCCTTATGAATATTGGGAAATCCAGGTGGAAAAGAACTGTTGGAAATCATATTTCATTAGTTCTACTGCTCAGACTTCTGGGTTTTCTATATAGGTCAAAACTTTTCATAATCAAGAAGCTGAGTCTTAACTGTTTCTTTAGACTGGTCTGAAAAGGGGTGGAGGTGGGGTGGCTCTCAGACCAAGACCCTTCTCAGTTCAGGGGCAAGTCAGCACAGAAATCTCTGCCTCAAAGTGTGACCTGATTTCCAGAGGGTTTGTGAGCCCATATGTTTCGATGAATGCTCAGTACTTTTGATGCCTTTCAATTTCTAAATACGGACTCGGGAAGACTAATTTTAACCATACACTTTTGGAAAGTGTTGGCAATAGTTTAAAGAGACTGTGCAGCCCAGCACGCCATGCTGCAGCAGATTGCTCAGAGTGATTTATATATTCCTGGTGCTCACTGTCTCTGATGCCTTTTCAGTGCCTTACAGCTGTTGCATTTATGCAGCACTCTTTATCTTGACCTTAGCCCTTGGATTTCTCAGCTATTTTACTCTCTTAACATCTGGGCCTGAAAGGTCACTAATTTACCTTATGTTTCCCTGCTGTGGGTGCCATTGGGTTGAGTGGGTACACTCTGAAAAATAACACTCTGTTGGTGGGCTGCCTGTGCAAAGAGCTTTGTCCCCTCGGCATCCTTGTGTTACCTTCTCCCACTGCAGCAGCTCTAAGTCATCAAACATCTGCCCTGGAGATCATTGGAGTGTACTTGTTGGATCCTTATGTGTTCAAAAAGCACACCAGGTATCCAGTGTGCTGATACTAAATTGCTTTTGCAGCTTGCCTGGAGATTAAGGAAGGAAGCTTTATTTGTACTAACACCCTTTTAATGCATCTCAAAAGACCATAATAAACATCTCCTAGACTGTAAAAGGAAAATGTATATCTAGAGATTGTGGTAAATTATGAAATGCTGGCATACCTAATAAAAATTCTATCTCAATGGGTTAACATTTAGTGAAATGTTAGATGATGTGAAACCAGACCTGGCTTCACTTCAAGCCCAGGTCACTAATGTCACTTGGGGAAATTATGAGAACTTCCATTAACTATGTACTGGCAGACCTCCCAATCTATTTCACATCTATAAGTTTTTAGCACGCCGTGAGCAACACAAAGCGTCATTTCTCACATCCCAGAGCCAGGCAATATTGCAGAGCCTCTCTGCATACAGGAGGCTACTTCAGAAATTAACAGGTCAGATCTCTCATTGATTTTAATAAAGAGCTGTTTGTGGCAAATTTCTTCATTATAGAAACTGATGACTGCTTTGGGCTTCCTGTCAAAGCCAGCACAGCGGGACAGAGCTTTAAAACATGGGAAAAGAGTGCAAGAATGTTAAATCAAACAGATTTTAGACTTCTAGGGCCAAACTGAGTTTTGAAGTCGCTAAGACTGGTTCACCACACCAGCCCTGAATGGGGAGCCTCAGACAGAACAAAGTTAGTGACAATGCTTTGGGAAGGGGACACTCACAGAACTTTTAAACTATTCTCTCAGATGCACTCTTTTCCCTATTTTTCTCATAAAACCCCTTTTTCCTCCTGCCCATTCCCCTTTACAAACTTGCTGACAGACGACTTGTTTTGGAACTCGAACCAGTTGGTCTGGAAAGGACTTTCCATTAAAGCCTAAGAATGGGAGCAGACTTAAAAGCACCTGTTAGTATTTTCAGAAAAGAGGTATTTGGCAAGTCTTTAATGTCATGCTTGCTGCCTGAAACAGCTCTCCTCTTCAATTAACTCAGTCAAAATTCTCTGGTTACTCCATTTTATTTGCTTAAACCATTACAGAAAAATAAACGCATACAGAACGATTAATAAGTTCGTAGAAATGTGCTGTTGTTTACTGCGATGCAGTGGAGCACCAAGTTCCCAGTACATAATTCAAGCCCCTGGCAACAAAGGCATTTGTGAAAGTCCCCTGTTTTGACACAAACATAAAGGTGGAGCATCCTCGGAGCGAAGCACAGACTGCGGTTTTCAGCCCATCTTCCCGAGGAAGCCTTGAGGTGGGTATTAATAATTGAAGTTCAAAGCAGTGTCCAGGATTTCTCAGGCTCTCGGCACACGCAGCCTCCTGGGATGTGTGTGCTACAGAGCTTGACCCGTGACTGCTGCGCTGGGAATACAAGTCCCAACAGCCCGAGGTGGGAAGCGCCAGCTGAGCTTTTAACTCCGAAGTCCCCAATGCTCCAGAAAAAATGGTTATAGCCAAACAAAAGGCAGTGACGGTGACCGTGACAGTGAATCATTACGGGCAGGTTTTCACCCCGAAGTCTCAATAAGCGAGTGATCCATGACGGCATCAATCATGTTTAAACGTGACTCGGTGCTCGTGGCGAGTGATGCCCAAGGGCTGTTCGGACAAACCCTCCCCTGCACGCCCCGTCGAGGCTGGGGGCAGAGCTGGGCACCCCCAGCGCTCCTACGCCGTTCGGGAGGCCCACAGCGTGAAAAGGGGGAAATATTTCTTTAGCTCGCCAAATTGATGTCCTGACATTTAGCTTTAAGTATCTTCTATTTCCCTCAGTATCTGACCTTTCCCTTTCTCATATGGCTGTTTCTCGACTCTGCAAGCGGGAAAAGCAACACGCGGCCATTATCAGGCTCATCTCGCCAGTGCCGGCCATTAGCCTTCATCATCTCCTGCCCCAGCCCCCGCTCCAGCATCCCCGCACCTCCTCCCAGCACCAGCCGCATCCCGCACACGCCGGGAGCCCACGCGGGGACATGAGCGATGCTGCAGCAACGCCGTGATCAAAGGCCGCTCCTTTCCGGCTGCCAGCGCCGGTGTCCCTGTCTCCAGCAGGAGCAAAGCAGCCAGGATTAAAACAGGAGGCTGAGCGCCGTAGATCATCTCACTGTAATTTCCCCCAGGACTGATGTGACGGCTGCAGCGAGATGCACTAGTTGGTGGCACATTAGCGCTGCCACCGGCTGCCATCTCCCCGAACGTGCCGCACGCTGGCCACTCATCCAGCGGGGCACGCAGGGGATGCTCAGCACTGCTCCGAAGGCACAGGGGGCAGCCGGGGCTCTGGGCTGGGAACCACAGCACTGCCACAGTGCCCGGCCTTTAGTGGTGCCAAAAATGGACAGAAAAAGGAGAGGGGGAGGAAAAAGGGGAGATAAAAATTGCTAAGTTGAAGGTAGCAGATAAGAGGGGTGATAAGGCAGGGAAGGAAGTGGAATCCAAGCACAGAAAGGCACGTACCAGGAATGCAAATGAGTGGCTGGACTGGATAGAAAACCAATGGGGTTTTATCTGGAGATTGATAAAAGAGAGATTAAAACAAAAGTTCAAAGGTAAATGCATGTTGTAGAAAAATAGGGAGCTGTAGGGAGAGAAGACAGTGCTCTGACATACTGACTTCCCCCTCAGCAATGTGAGTTTTCCACGTTGTCTTGGCCAAGAGAAGGAGAAGAGGAAAGATGGGGGGG
Source organism: Sclerurus mexicanus (assembly GCA_013396755.1). Classification (NCBI taxonomy): domain Eukaryota; kingdom Metazoa; phylum Chordata; class Aves; order Passeriformes; family Furnariidae; genus Sclerurus; species Sclerurus mexicanus. The sequence continues at coordinate 122,461 of VWZF01006550.1, forward strand.
TTGTAACTCGACTGGAGATGACAAAGAAGAATGAGTGTAAGGGCAGCGATGGAAACCAGGTGAGGACACCACTGTTGGAAAGCAAAGGCAATTTAGTCTTGTAACTGTGCACTCACTCAAGCTTGGCAGAGAAAGAAGAGGAAAAACACTTTCCCGCTATAAAAATTCATATGTATATGAATCATGCAGCAAAGTCCATGGTGTGGTTCAGGGTGCCCAGGCTTGGCTCCCAGCTTTCCTGAGGGCTCCTTGCTGAGCTTGGGCTAATTGTTTCTGCCCCTCTGCAAAATGTGGGTCATGGCACTGCACTCCCAGCCTTTGCCTCTCTGACCTTTGGGGATGCTCATCTCCTGGGGCTGTGCTGCTGCATCTGTAGGTAACGTGCAAATATTCCCCCTCTGTTGGCAGTGTCATGAAGATGGTTAAGACTGGAGGTGCCAGTGGTGCTTTGTGTAAGTTTGGCCTCTGTCCAGTGAAGATAAGATGGCTTTTGCCCTTTTAAATATAATTTTGCCACTGCGTAATGTGTCACAAATGTGAAGCTTTCATGGGAGATGAGGTAATGAACTAATGCGGGAGCTAATGAAGGTCATCTTGAGAGAGCAGTAAGAATAATGCCTACTGCTGGGAGACTTCTCACCAGAGCCCTCAGACTTCAGCACTTTCCAGTCTAAATAAGATGTATACTTCCCTGACCTTGTCTTCTCCAATGTAAATGCAGAGCAGGTTGTACTTAGAATAAAGATAAATAAGGCCTTAACCAAATAAAACACTAGTCTGCAGAAACAAATCTCCTCCAAGGAGGAGAGGGAATGGAAGAAGAAACTGATGCTACCCTGCTGGAAAACCCGCTATATACTGTAAAGATGAGGGAATATAATATCTAGTGCGGAGTGCAGTAGTAGTAAATGCAACTTAAATTTCAAGGTGCTGTTGCAAAATCTTGTGAGTTTTACTAATTAAGTTATGGAAGAAATAGCATGTAATTTCTCTATTTGAACTTTGTTTTTAAGGATACTGTGGGTTCAACAAAGCGAAGTGCAAGGTCCTACACCTGGGTCAGGGCAATCCCAGACACAGGTTGGGCAGGGAGGTGATTGAGAGCAACCCTGTGGAGAAAGACTTAAGGGTGATGGTTGATGAAAAACTCACCATGAGCCAGCAGTGGTAACTCACAGCCGAGAAAGCCACTGGAATCCTGGGCTGCATCCAAAGGAGCAAGGCCAGCAGGTCGAGGGAGGGGATTGTCCCCGTCTCTTCTTGTGAGACCCCACCTGGAACTCTGGGTACAGTTCTGGTGTCCCCAACATGAGAAGGACATGGAACTGCTGGAGCAAGTGCGAGGGGCCACGAAGAGAACTGAAGAACCTTCCCTATGGAGACAGGCTGAGAAAGTTGGGGCTGTTCAGCCTGGAGAGGAAAAGGTTGTGTGGAGACCTCACATCCACCTTCCAGTGTCTGAAGGGACCTACCAGGGAGCCAGAGAGGGACCCTTCTTTCAGGTACTGTAGTGATAAGACAAGAAGGAATGGGTTCAAACTGAAAGAGGGGAAATTTAAGCTGGATATTGCGAGGAAATTTTTCACCGTGAGGGTGGTGAGACATCAGCACAGATTGCCCAGGGAAGTTGTGGATGCTCCAGCCCTGACAGTGCTCAAAGCCAGGTTGGATAAGGCCTTGAGTGACCTGGTCTAGTGGGAGGTGTCCCTGCCCATGGCAGGGAGTTGGAATGATATGAGCTTTAAGGTCCCTTCCAATCCAAACTATTCTGTGATTCCATGATTCTCCTCCTAGCCAGCACAACAGAAGGACGTCAATGTACTCCTCTGACCTGTCCTGTGCTGCACAGCTGGGTTAGGGCCCCCAGCACAGGGCTGGGGGAAGGAGAATGTCTGAGCCCCATGTTTTCAATACCACATGCTAGTGAGGAAGCTGAGAGGCAGCCAGGAACTGAGGGAAGCAGGGGGGAATGATTTGTATTACAAATAACGATATGAAAAGGGGTGGAGGAGCCCTGTCAGAATGTAAATGTGCATTTTGCATAATTGGGCAGACAGGATTAAAGAAGCAGAGAGAAGGATAAGGATTAGGTAGAGGGACAGAGAAGGGAAATGAGAGCAGCACAGAGAGAAAACACCGCAGATAGACAGAAGATCTCAGATAAGCAAGAGCAAAGGGGGAAGTTGAAATACTCAAAGGCAGGGAAAGGAATGGGAGCTGAGAGGAGCACTTGTGTGTGTAACTAATTCAGGCTTGTGTCTCAGCTAGCTAGGAAGTGTGCAAATTAATTTTAAAAGGATCTTGAAATCAAAGGGGAGTGTCAGCTGGGCATTAAACATCCCCTTTAGTGGTGACCCTGAGAGCCTGGACCACCAGTACCTAACAACCAAACACAGACTCCTGAACGCTTCCTTCAAATCTCATCCATAATTAATTTTGCCTTTGATGAATGGGTCATTCTCCACCAGGATATTTGTCAGCTGTAAAAATCACCCAAGTGGTGGCCTCTGACAGCCTTCTTGCTGTCTCTAGCCCTGAGGCAAGCATGGTGGCTGACTGTCTGCTCAGCTTTTCACAGGAGCTGTGCTTGATGTGCCTAATTGGACCCAGCAAGGTCTCAGGCGCTTACACTGCTCAGCAGTGATCAACATTCCAAGCACCCAACCATCCAATCTCCCCTTGCTGCCGAAATTCCTCTGCAAGTCATGCCAGGTTAAGGAGCCTTCCAGCACTCTGTGCACCCACCCTGCAGCCCTTCTCCTTACCCTCTCCTAAAGTTCCCATGGACTTGCTTCCCTCTGCCTTGTTTGTACAGAGAAGATGGTTGTGGCCAAGCCAAGTTCAGAGCCACGTTGTACACAAAGCCGTATGCAGAGGTAAAAATGTAATACTTCTTTTAAGACTTGTTTTGTGTGAATGCCTGAGGGCAGGAATTGCATTTTACTTGCTACTGTGCACATGTAAAACATAAAGTGTGTTTGTTGCCCTGGAAAGCTTGTGTCTGATGAGAAAGTGAGGGAGTGTACACAGGCAGGGGAGCGTGAAGAATGAGACAGGATGGGGCTGTGATATGGGAGCCTGCTAGAGGTACCTCCTGCCTCCCTGCAGGGGCAGTCTCTGTTAGATTCTGGCCACTGGAATGGAGACACATGTTGCTTTATTAACACGCCATGGAATATGAACATTGTTTTATTGTCTTTATTGCCAGAGCATCATTTGCTCAGGTGACATTCAGAGAGATGTGGGAACAAGAAAAGATGGTGGTGGATATAGGTGTTCAGAGGGAGTTTGGTTTGCTCGTGCATCGGGCTGAAAATGCAGAGTCTCTCTTAAATGTGTCCTTGGTTGTTCTGTTTCTTAACGCTCTAAGCTAGGATTCAGCAAAAATAAAACCTGCTGCATGAAAGCTCTTTAAAGGGTGCTGGGAGGAGAAGATGGGTGAGGAAACCTCTTTGTAAAAAGGTACAGATCAGTTCTGTTTTTGCTAGAAGTGTCACGGCATCCTTGCTGAGACCTGAGAGTAAACTCATGGAGTGAAACCTTCCAGGTGGGACATGGGCACAATCTGTCCTTACTTTCTGATGTCCTGACTTGCTGTTGTGTCTGCAGTTACTTTTCAGCAGGTCAGTGCTTCAGCTGGCTGACTGTAGCTCCCAGAGTCTGACCTGGTCCCACCCTCTAGGGTTTCTGTCCCCAGACTTTTCCCCTGGGCCCAGTAATTCAGCCAAACCACTCATGTATTAATTCTTCAACTGAGTATCTCAAGAAATTCTCTTATTCAGCATTCTCAATGTTATCAGAAGGGAGAATCTGGGTGAAAGTTTAATACAGGAAAATGTTAGTCCAGCCACAGAAGTGAAATTAAGTGTTAACAGAAACTGCCACCACACAGCTTTACACACCCAGACTGTAAATCTCTTCCTATCACAGTTACTCAAGTCTCTTATTTTATGTAGTGTCACATTTGACTTATTCTCTGGCTATCACAGAATGTTTCAGACACAGAAGGAACTGAACTCCTAATAAAACAGTAGTAATAATAAAAAAAAAAAAAACAGGCCTTCATCAACCCCTAGCGAGAAGCAGAGCTTGAGGGGGAGGGAAAGGAGATTAGAGTAGAGAAAGGGGAGAAGAGGAGAAAACACAACCCTGTTCAACTTGGTTGTCCTTTATGAACCACTTGCTTTTCTTTCTCTTTTTTGCTATTCTTTCTCTTTTTTTTTTTTTTTTCCTCCAGGCAAGCTATATGGCCAGTTAAGTAAAGCAAGCAGAAAACCTGATGCTGCAGATCTATAAATCCGAAAGAGCTGGTATCCCTGAATTTTATGTCATTTTATTACTCAGGATTCTTCAAAGTATATCATCTCACTCAATTTTGAAAATACTGTCTTCTGTCACAATTTAATTGATCTTGTGCTCCCAGGGTTTGTAACTTTGATTGTCTAAAATTTACAATACTGTGCTTGTAAATTATTTTGAAGGTTATTATATTGCCACTGTCTCTTGATTTATACATCATCATTGCTTATGACACAAATAAAAGTCCACTCTTGGCTTTCCCTAAATTTTGGTTGCTCCAAGGTTCATCATTTCCCCCAATGTAATTTATCTCTATTGTTATAGCACTCCTAAGCTCTGGAAAGATCAGCTTGGCTCCTCAGGAGAGAGGCAATGACAGTCATCCCAGTGTCTCCCATACACTGATAAAAAGGAGTGTTCTACTAGATTCTTAGTAGTGAGGTTTCCTGTTTTTAATTCAAGATAAAATTGGGCAGAATAATCTTTTTTACTCTGGAGAAAAATGATAAATCACTCAATAAATCCTCTTGTCACAACTTTGTTATTGTACAACCTTAGTCTGGCTAAGCTACCAAAACGGGAGCTGCATTGAGACCTCACTGATGGAGAACCACTCCTAAAAAACAAAAGCTCCTTCCACAGAAAGCAATGTCTGAAGTGTTTCTGAAAGAGCTTCCAGGCAGAATGCAACATCTGACACTGCCTATGAGGGTTTAAATAATGGAAATGAAAAAACCGAAAACTGTAGTATTTCATGTTGTTTGACCCAAACTTCTTCATCTTTGTAATACAGATCTTCAGTGTCTTTTGGAGCTCCACATTGTAGCTGGGATGCACACAGTGCTCAAACAGCTATTAACTGTCATCTGTATGGTGAGCACAGCAAATCCTCCCCAAACTTTCCACTTACTCTGTGAAAAAAGAATTAATTTCCTTAGACTCAGCTTAGGTAAATTAATTTCATATGCATTTTAAAAATCAGTCTTAAAAAAAAAAAAAAGGATTTTCAGTAATTACAGAGAGAGATTTCATACTCTCAAAACTGTGAAGTCCAAATTTTCTAAAATCAAGGCAACAGCCAGCAAAATTACAGGGCTGATTTATGAAAACTGTGTTGAACAACTCATTGTGAAAGCATGTGATTCGTATACTACAGACTATAGATTTGTAAAACCATTTTTCAAAATGCTGAAGACTAGTGTCCTTTTTCTATTATTATTTAAAAGCCAAGATTACAGAACTTGTCTTCAGCTGCTGTCACTCTAGAAATACTAGAGCTGGACGACAAAGATTTGAGGTAAGAGCCAATCACATCCTACTGTACAAAGCCAAGATCTCATTGAAACTGGGTGTTTCTTTTTCAGTTGAAACTATCAGAATGACTAAATCAAGCTGTTTAACAAAAATAATAAATTATGATTAAAAAGGACCAAAATCAGAGTGGGTAAGAACCCATGTTCCTTCTGAAGTCATGGCAGCATAAGAAATACATTGGCCCCTCACAGTCTTCTGTCCTGAGCAAAGGTGTGCACTGTGATTCTTGTGACAGAGATCCCTGCAGTGAGGGGATTTGTAGAATCACAGAATCACTGAGGGTTGGGAAAGACCTCCAGGATCATTGACCCCAACCTTTCACTGATCTCCACACTGTCAACTAGACCAGAGCACTGATGCCACGTCCAGTTGTTCCTTGAACACCTCCAATAGAATTCAGCCTGAACTCTGAAAATTTTGCTTCTGATTAATCACATGGATTCAAATGCTGAAACCCTGGGAGTGTTCAAGGCTGGGTTGGATGGGACTTGGAGCAACCTGTTCTAATGGAAGGTGTCCCTGACTGTGGGTCGGAATGATAATGTCTGTAAGGTTCCTCCCAACCCAACCCAGTCTGTGACTCATTGAAATGGGGCTTCTCCTGGCAGTAAAGTTAAACAGATGCAGAATTGCTTTTACCATAATGCAGTTTGAAAATGCTTGGTACTACATACCATGCAGCACATAGCAATTTCTCAAATGCCACCCTGAGTGGAGGAGGAGGTACATTTTTTCCCCTCCAAGCTACAGCTCTGTGTACAGGCTGTGCTGGAGGAGAACCACAAAAACCATTTGGTCCCTTGGGAGGTGGTGGAGCCCTGATGCCTTCCCTTCTGGGCTGCAATTTGTGCCAGTGGCTGAGGGCAAGACAGGGCAGAGAAGTGTGGGCAGAGTCCCACAGTCACAGAGATGCTGTGCCTGGAGCTGATGTCGCTGGCGCAGCATCTGGAGAGCAGCTCGGAGCCTGTTGCACGAAAGGGCCTGTGCAAGCCCAGCTGCTCTGTGTTAAACCCCAGGCCTGAAGACAGCTGCACCCTCTCTTTTCTGAGCTGTACCCATGAATATTGCATTCATTTGAAATAGCCCAGGGACAATCATATTTCACACTCCTGCATTTGTACTTCCCGTTATGTTAATATGTTGATAATAAATAAGGGAATAAGACTTTCTGCTTAAAATCCTAACATTTCTTCAGCAATGCTATAAATATGGCTGTAGTCTCTGAGCCTGTGAACTTGCTTAAAGATCAGAGGAGATATCAAAGGAACCCCTGTGCTCTACTTTTCTATTTGATTAATTTAGTTGAAAAGAGGTCCCAACATTGAGCTATCAGAATACCATTAGTGTGACCCAAGTGAAAACAAAAGAAGAAAAGTCTTGGTGGGAGTTCTGTGAAGCTGATAAGATATTGAGACTCCATATGTTTAAGCATGGAGACAAATGCATGTATTAAATAGCAATGCAGGAAGAAAAGAAGTCAAATCACTGAAATCTGTGTGTGAAATGTGAAAAGCAGAAAGGAAAATTGCAAAATCAATACAAAGGGAAATGAAAAGGGAATTGAGGATAAACCAAAAGCTGATAGAAAATAAGAAGAAAAAACCCTTCCAACAGTAAACAGATTGAGACCTTGACAAGATAATATTGTCAGGTTAGTGAGTCATGTTCTGATTTTACAGTTGGCTGAAATAATAAAGCCCTACTAATTTAGGATGTTGAGAAAAGTATTTCCTATTCAAACTGTGTCTAGCATTTCCGGGTTCTGATTTGCTGTGGCGTTCCCAGAGAAATTCAGTTCATGTAATACCAACCATTGATTTATGGTGAGGCCCTGGCACCAACTTACCAGAAAAGCTGTGGCTGCCCCATCCCTGGAAATGTCCAAGGCCAGGTTGGACAGGGCCTGGAGCAACCTGGGCTAGTGGAAGGTGTCCCTGCCCATGGCAGGGGGTGGAACAAGACAAGGCTTAAGGTTACTTCCAACCCAAACCATTCTGTGATTCTACGAGTGTATAAAGGCTGGACTCGATCATCCTGAAGGTCACCAGTCTAAAGTTCTATGATTCTGGTTCTATGATTCTGTGGTGCCACAGGGCTGGGACAGCTCTTTAGCAGCTCTGCGAAAGGGACCTTCAAAGGCCAGTCCTTGATTGACCTACCACTGTAAGTTTCTAAGGTGTGCTGTAAAAGTCTATATACCATTTTTACACTATTCGATGGTCCACATTTTTTTATTATGAAGTTATTGCTACTATTATTTGGTTTGGGACAGACTACAGAAGTAATGGCCCCACGCAAGAACCACTGTTTGCACAGTGCCCAGCAGTGAGAACACATGGATTACACCAACCTCAGGGGGTTCATGATCCCACCTGTCTGGTGTTGGAGACATCTGACCAAACCTTACAGCTGGAACATGCTGTTTTTCTTTATTACATCAACTGTGCCCTTACAAGCAATAATCCTCCCTTATCCAATTTTCCTCCCTTGCCCCCTTCAATTATCCATGGCAGTTGTTTTTTAACTAGATTTTTTTTCCAGGGAAATTACAAATAAATTTCAATCTGAGAAAAAAAAAAGCTGCATTGGAAAGCAGAAGAGTAATTGTAGCAAGTGGCATGGAGGACAGAGGAAAATGTCAAATCAAGGGATTAAGTTTTAAATGGCAAGAACACTGACAGGAAAAGGAGATGAAAATAAGGTACAAAAAAAATAGTTTTTGCCCAACCAAACTCTTCCTTCAATGGACCCTGATGCTGTTTGTTTATTTAATTACTTGGTGTTTTGCCTCATTTGACAGTACGTTACACTCCTGGAGGTTTTATGGCTCGAAGGTCTCTGCCTGAAAAGAGGCAAGAACAATGCAAGGAAAGAGTGGTGAACAGGATAGACAGGAGAAAATGACTAGGGGAAAAAAGCTGGAGTGATTATGGCTGGTGATGCTCAAAGATGACATTTTACACTTGCCTTGGTGGTCTGGATGTCTATTAACATTCCCATTGACTGTATCCACATTCTCTGGCCGAGTTTGGCACCCTCTGTTCACCGTACCCTGGCGCTCAAGGCAGCGTGTCCCCAGCCCCTCACAGCCCTGGCATCGAGGCACTTTGCAAGCAGGGAAATTAATTCCATCTCTGTTTCCATGGACCATCTGAGAGAAGAACAAATGACCAGGGTAATTTCCACCCAGCTATTCACAATGCGTTTCAGAACCAGAGCCAGAAAACGGATCACTAATCTCCTGATGTCACTCTTCATCTGGTCCCACAGTCCTGCTACAAATTAAAGGCAAAGAGAATCCTGCAACTGAATTCAGGAGGAGCAGATCCAGGATTTTCATAAGGATTCAGGGAATGAAGGGAGAGGTTATTCCCTGGAAAGCACTGAGTGCTGTACAGCATGAGGTTCCTTCACTGTGCAGTTCTCCATCCCAGAATTAGGAAGAGAGTGATTAGGACTGGATATAAACTCTATTAATAAACAGCGGGGATTTCTTCTTTGACTTCCCTGGGTTGGTTTTCAGTGCACTAAAAGAATTGCTACATAAACAAGATGTGTGTGGAGATTGTGGGAATGATGAAAAAGAGACAGGATATTATAGAACAGCTTCGCTACTGAAACACAGTGTTTGAACTCAGCCTTTCCTCATGAATGAATAATAAAGTGGCCATGTTTTATTAGCTTTACTTAAAATCATCTACTAGTTGAACACCCTTTTGTGCCTTTTAACACTTCTACAATTTGCTGCAGCAATGATTTCTCTTCTTTTTTGTTCTTCTCAGGACACAGGAGTTAAGCTGATCTTGGAGTTTCAGTAATTATCTCCATTAGTGTGTATGAAGTCTAACTCCATCTGTGAAATTAATACCAGGCGAATATTTAACTCATACAAGTCTTGTTACATGAACTTATGAGGTAGGCATGTGTACTAATTTCTAAGCTGTTGATTAATTAATTATTTTTTTCTCTTAGCTTTGTTTACCCCATTTCTGTGGTCAGGTCTGACAGCAGAGAACCTCAGAGTTGGGAGGAACTCATCAGATCTCAAAGGGGCTCCACACATATGATAAATCTTGTGCTGGTAAACCAGTGTTGGACCAGCAGCTTAACCAAAAGATACATCGTTCTGTCACCACCATGGCTTTGTGTGAGCCCAACAGCTTCTTCTGCTTGAAAGAGTAGCAATTCACTAATGATACTGGGATGTTTCTTATTTAGTCTCCAGGGGCCTTATCCAAGTGACAGAGCACCTCACTGGGAACTTCCCCTGCAGTACAACCACAATGCTCCTAACAGCCAGAAATGATTGCTGAGATAATGTTTTAGTAAAACTCTTAAGTTGTCCAATGCTGACACAAATCACTTCCCTGCAGTGGCATTTGTCCCAGCACTGTAGCAGCCCTCACTCTTTAGGGCAGAGCAGAATTTACAACAACCTGCAAAAACTGGTTAGAATTGTTATTTAAAACCCAGAAGTGTTACAGTTTTATTGTTAATATCAGAGGAAATGCTACTTGCAAGGCTATGCTTTGATTTTTCTTTTGTCTCCTGATGCAACATGCTCACAGAAGAATTCACAACCCTCTCAAATTACTTAGTACAGCAACGACTTATTTCACAATCCATTTTGAACATAGCTGAAAAGTGTATTTAATACTGCTGCTGTAGTTTCTATCTTTTTCCATATAAAGTTAGGGCTTGATTTTATGTATCATCCTCAGCAAGTATATATTTGCACAACTCTGTTGACACCAATAGTGCTATATTGATTTATACTGCTTGTGTCTGCCTCATTATTACTTTTATTTTTTGTTCAAGGAGCTCGGTGTTTTTTAAAATTCATGGAAGATAAATAGGGATTGCCATCTCAGAACAGAACATATACTGTGTCTGCAGATGAGATATTTTAGATTGGGGCGAGTAAACAGTGAGACATTATCAGTGAAGTTCTGTAAATATTGGGGCTGCTTGAATACCATCTGCAGCATATATCAGATCTGGGTGCTGGGAACAGGCTGCCCAGAGAAGCTGTGGCTGCCCCAACCCTGGAAGTGTCCAAGGCCAGGTTGGATGGGATTTGGAGCACCCTGGGCTAGTAGAAGGTGTCCCTGCCCATGGCAGGGGGCTGAATGAGATGAGCTTTAAAATCCTTTCCAAACCAAACCATTCTGTGATTTTTAAAGGTGCCTTAGGTTTCCAGGTATCACTAGTAGTTAGAAGGATTTGGTGTCCAATGACCAACTCTGCCAGTCACGATTTATTGTTTACAAACAAACAAACTTGTTTCTGACTGAAATCTCCATTTCTCCAGACTAAAGGGTAGAGTTCAGAGGTGAGGAACAAGATGCAAGAGGGTACAGGTAGAAGGGGGGAAAGACTGGCCAAAACAAGATAAACACCCAAGAGATGGGTGGCCAGGAAAACAAGTCCATCCCTCTCTGGAGGGAGACGCTGTATCACTGTATGAGCAGCAACTGTACCACATCTTGCAGGACTGTGAGAAAATGCCTCCACACCTTATCTCACTCATTGCTCATGAACAGGCCCTTGGGTCTGAGTGCAGGAAGAGGTGAAAAATGGCTGGAAATAGACAATATAAATCACAGAAGAAAGGATTTTACTGGTCTTTACATCTACCAAATATGCCAAAACTGCTGAGGATAATCAAAATCCTTTGTCTGACTGTGAGGGCACTCCTGTAAAGAGAAGCTCTTCCAAGGTACTTTCACACATCTACGACCATGTATTCACTGTTACAGAGATTATACCAGGACCAAGACAACCCCACCCTATCTACTATCACCTTTCAGATGAAATCCTTATGTGTCAGTACCACCCCCAGCCTGGACAGGACTATCCTCCTCCCAGATCTCAGCACAGGTTATGCTGGGCACGGGACTTCCTCAGTCCCCAAGTTCAGCACATGAAGTGTTAAAAAGCAAGAGAAACTGTAGATTTCTTCTCCCTCTTTTTCAGGGGCTTTCCACTAAATTTTCTTCTCCCTTTTTCTCTTCTCTGCACTGCACTTCAGATGGAAGCATCTGGATTGAAGAGAATTATCTCTTAACAACAACTTGAGTTGTAGTACATTTTCAAATACTTAGGTTTTATTAGTCACAGAAGACCTTGCAAAAGTTTGCTTGGGATCATTTTTAACAACAACCAATAATCCTTCCCCCATCAGCCAATGAAAAACAATCCAAGCCCCCCCCCCCCCCAGCTCCTGCATAGATGTGTCTTACAGAAACACAACAATTGTGGAGAAGCAAAAGTGACATTTTTGCCATGCGGGAGGTTTTATCCACAGTAGCTTACACTAATACAGACCTAATTTCCTTCTGGAAGCTACCTGAGCACTAAGCATGCTTGATGCTCAGTTGCTGTAATGTTGTTTTGAGTGGTCAGTAGTTGCATTTGACTTCACATTGTGCCTTTCTGTCCTCAGATTACTTAATGCCAGAAGAGACCTAGCTGTGCTGCAAGACTGGACTCTGCTTCTGCATGTTCTATGTCAGACAATGGTTTTCATCAAAGCACAGTAATACAACATGTTAAATAGCAAGCCCAGAAAATTCTCTTGCCCTTTCCATCTACAGCAGTTGAAAAATCAGGTGGATTAAAAAGCAGCATTCCCTGCAGAGTTAACTGGTTTAGCATCCAGTGTCATGTTCAGTCTGCTAACCCAGAAGTTACCCTTAGCAGTTAGTTAGTAATAAGGAAAGATAATATATAGGGAAAGAGATGCAGAGGGTGACATATTGATTTCAGGGATGTGGTGTCCCATAATTCTCATAAAACTAGAATGAGCTGAGCACATTCAACAGCTTTAAAAATCAAAACGCTCTTGTAAATGCCTAAGTGCAGATGAAGGACTTCAGGTACTCAGGTGTGCAGATTTGGACCAGTTAACCTGATTCTGCTCTCTGCACATGAACTTTAATAGAAAAGGTCATTGTTTTCATTGGTAGAATCACACTGATAAATGTGAGTAAACTACAGGATATTTCCTAATCTATTTCTAACAAATAAAGATACTGTAACTGTCCTATTCTAGTGCCAATAAAAAATATTGGAAAGGCATGAACTTCAGAAATGTAAACTTGAGCTGTCATTAAAAATCCATTTTCATGATAAATTTAATTCACATTTCATAAAGAGCTGTGTAATATCAATAAAAATGCTTTAATAATTGCTGTGCTGGCACACAGTACAGTGTACGACATAAAGAGATATATTTTTTTTGTAATTCAGAAAATGTGGAACTAAACACTGTTTTTCAAAAGAAACTGTTTCTCAGGGAGAAAAATGAATGTTAGAGGAGGATGTAATTCATCAGCAATTCCACTCCACCCCTTTCTACAAAGACTGCTCTAAAATTAAAACTTTGCGAGGTCAGGTTTCTAATTTATTCGTAGACTTAAAAGTCCAGGAAAGACCAGGATCAGGTAGTCTGACCTTCTGGATAACCCAGGCTATTAAATTTCATGTAGTTCTCCCTGTATCATAATCTGTGTTGGGCTAAAACATAGGTTTTTTTTCTCAAACATTGATTTAAAAGCCTGGAAAAACCCATTCTTGTGTTTCTTTCCCATGCTTTTTGATGAAGGTGGGAGAGAAGGAAAAATGTAAATTGATTGTTCACTGTGACACACCAGCAGGACTGGTATAGCACATGATAGTGCAGTCTGAACTGAGCATCACTGAAATGTAAACAGTATTTTCTGGTAAAAAGAGGTGACCAGTTTCAGGGCAGAGACATATGCTACCTACTTAGCAATATGTTTCAGTGAACAGTTTTTGAAGGGAGCAAAGGGCAGATATATGCTCCTAAATCTCTTATTCACTTTTTTAAAGAAGTCCCATTCTCAAACTGAATAGCCAGCTGAATTTCCTGAAGAAAAGAATAGTTTTCTCATTTACATGTAACTGAGGTCAGAATTTCACCTTAGAAGACCAGTTCACTTTTTTGGATGTAAACTGAAGAACTGTAATTTGCAGTTTGTCCTTTGCTTCCACAGTGAATATAATTAATTACCTCAGACTCCTCTCTTTTTCAGGAATAATTTGTTCACTGAAAAGGGTGGTCAGGCATTGGAGGGGGTTACCAAGGGAGGTGGTGGAGTCCTCAGGTCTGGAGGTGTCCAAGGAACAACTGGCCATGGCACTCAATGCTCTGGGCTGGGTGACAAAAGTGAATATTTGTGGTCCTTCCAAATCTAATGTGGTCTCCAAATTTCATTAATCTACTATTTATTTAATATTTTGGATATTAGATATTCAGTAAAACAGGACTGCGGCATCAAACCTTCCAGGATCCTCCATCCACAATGACACAAACTCTGATCTTGCCATTTATCACCATCCTTTACACTTTCACAAGCAATACAGTATTTTTTCTATCCACATAATTTGGAATCATGTTTTCAAATGAATCTTCCCGAAACCCAGTGACACCTGTTTTACTCTGTGAGTACGGCCGTTCACCAGTGTTCATGCATCTCAGGCAATTAGACGCACAAGTTTAGTCAGCTTACACTAGGGTGTTTATTAACAAATCCCAAGGAACTAGCAGGATCCAAAAGTTCTTGAGTTTGTCTGGCATACATGATAAACTTGCTCAGCTTTATTGCTTGTGACTGTCCTGTTCTCCAGGGACCAAATTTTCCCCTGCTGTAAATTACCATAGATCTACACGAGTCAATAGATCAAGACTCTGAAGTTCTTTCCTCCTTGTTGGTCTGATTTTTTTTTCCTTTTATTTGTTTTTTTCCCTGATAAAATTACTCATGTTTTTACTTCATAATTGTATTATAACCAATTAGAAAAACAAGAAATGAAGATAAATTAGTTTTTCATCTTTTCTGGGAAAACTTGTACTTCTGCTGATGCCATACAGCTTTTCTTCTTTTTTCTTTTTTTTTTTTCTTTTCACTTCCCAGATTTCCTGAACTCTAAGCTATTTTTTTAAGAAATAGCTGCCAATTATACAATGATTTCCATCAGCTACAAAAATCCAAACTTCAGCTTTTCAGGACCAGCTAATTTACCAACATTTTCGTGTACCCCCGACCTCCTGGTACTAGCGAGGATGGTTCTGGCACTGTCCTTAAACACAGGGACAAACCACCAGAGACCTGAAGGCAGGTGCAGGTGTGTGCCTGCCTTGGTGATTACTGTCAGGAGGATGCAGATGCTGGCAGGTTGGATCAGGCTGGTACTCCATCTAGTTCAGTCTCCTGCTCTGTTTTAGGAACTGGTTTAGGTTGTGAGGCATTAAATGGACATCACTTTCAGCCACTTTGGAACCAATACTCTGGTTACTGTAAAAGTTCTCATTACTCTGCCCTCCAAGTTGCCCTGTGGCTGGGAGTTCCACTGACCAGATTAGTTCCTTCCTTTGTGAAAGGAACGATCATCTCTTCTCTGTATATTTTCTCCTGCTTTTCCCTGGGTTTCAACTAACTCCTTTTGGTACAGCCTTTATCGTTATTCTTGAACTATTTGTTTTTTTAAAGGTCATGGGTTTCTGTTCTTCCTTGTTAGATCGCTTTGGATGCTGCTTCTCTTTCTGTTTCAAACCACCTCCTAGGAAAACACCTTTTCAAACAACTCGTGCAGCCCTCAGCCCTGAAGCCAGACAATCCTCTCTGATAAGCAATATAATTCGGATAAGCAATTCAATTTGGAGAAAATTGGCTTAGTTTTGTGGAACTCTTTTACATTCCTCTACCATCCACACAATTGCCCTGGCTTTTATTTTGTATTAGAATTTTGGTTCCCATTATTTGCTATTCTTGTAAATGCACTGTATGAGCAGGGTGGAAACAATAACAAGAGGGCTCTTTCCCACATTCTCTTGGGGTTTTTTGCATTCCCAGATCAAACTCCTTCTAAAATAAAAATACTAGTCTGCAAGACAGACATTCTGCTATTTTAAACTACCCATCTCCTAAAAGGATGGTAACCTCAGAAATGTACATTTGCCTCTGATGAGCGTCTTACGTGAACTGAACTCTTAAAAATTTCATCTCTGGAGCTTACTGCCAAAGCACACTGCAAGTTACTCTTGCTAGAAGCAAAGTTCTTGCCATTTCCTCAAGCAATGAATTACCTCCTGATATTCAAGTTATTTCAAAATATCCTTTTCAGTTAGGTATGCCAGGGGCTAGTCCTAAGAAAACCCCTTTTAGTGTTTTTACAGTTGCAAATTTTATTTTGCTCCAGTGCCTAATGGTGATATGGAAATTGCAGTTCTTGCTTTTGGTCTGTGTTAACCTTTCTCTCTTCATTACTTGGAAACAGAAAGCTTTTGGTATCTGTCTCAAATCAGAAGATTATAGGTCTGTTAGTACATGTTCGAGAAGTACCCTTTCTGTGAGTGTTAATTACTGAGTATCCAGTTGAGTACACTAGTCATTAACCTCAAAAACAGTGACTCAGCAAGGTACCACAGCATACTGTTGCCGATAAGGGGAAAAAAAAAAAAAAAAGCAGCAAAGTATTTTCTCACAGCAGATGCCAGGCAAGATGTATTTCTAGGGGAAAAGCTAACAGGCAGCCTAAGAACAAATGTACATAGAAGTCTGTGGTATCCTTTCTGCTAAGATGACTTGAAATACTCATCTGGAGGCAAGAGCCCACCGGAGAGAGAATTTCCCCAGGATCTGTCTGATACTCCCAAATCAATTAAGGTTGGTGGAAATGCTCCTGCTGGATCATACCCAGAAAAGGGATAAGTCACCTGTATTGTACCAAAGAAGGTGACCTGTGATTTCTAATGCTTGACATAAATATTACACAGAAGAAAAATGTTTTGCAATGGAGGATGAGTTAGATGGATGGGTTTTAATCTTATTTTTTTCCATAGACATTCAAGTCCAGGGATTTGTTTCTACAAAGAATGCAAAATAAATCACGCATTGTTTCTGTTTTCCACATATGTGCATTCCAGAAGAAAACAGACTGAGCAGACTTTCAGCCATGCAATGAATGTCTGCAGAAATGTATCCAACTACAGGTCTCTTAAGTCACTTTAATGGTGATGGATATGCAGGAAAATATAATCAATTACATTGCCCTGAAAATTACACAGTTATTTTCCAAAAAACCCAACGGTAACAGTTTGACAGAGCACAGCTTAATATTTCTCAGAAGACAGTGACCTTGTAATATTTGATCTTGCTGTACACACAAATTTTATCACCTCAGCAACACTGGTACTGCTTCTGTATAGTCAGATTATATAGATCTGGCAGGCAGTTATGAAACAGAAGAGCCCAAAGTAAAACAGAGGAATGCATTTGTTAAACAGAAAAAGAAATCTGAACAGGGAGATCTAAGGTCAGATCTAGGAGGTGATGTTCTCTAGCTCGATATTTGAGAATGTTTAAAAACTGGCCATGTGCCTGTGCAGTGAGCAGCGTGGCCTTCTGCTCTCACTATCAGGTTACCAACAGCTTTGTGCTTCCTCCTCTTTTGGTTCACACCAGCTTAAAGTTACTGCATGCCATGCCCGAGATGTGGTGTGGAGAGAGGCGCCAAAGCTGTCACTTGCCTTCTGGATAGAAAGGGTGTATGTGATTCCCAATATTTTACATAATCACTTAATACTCATACAAAATATATTAAAAATATATTTCTTGATTGGTGGCCTGGATTAGGGTACAGAGTAAACAACATATTACACAGTGAAGCAGAGCCTCATCCCCCAAGAGTCAGAGCAGCCCAGAGGGAGACTATTGGAAAAATACACTCAGCCTGTATGTGTTTCCCTTCTGCAGCCCTTCCGGGTGTCTCAATGGAGGAATGATTAGCAACTACAGGAGGCAGATTTCGTTCTTGTAGAGAAGGTGTATTAAATGATTTCCCTTTCTCTTCCTGCCCTTTCAAGCTCTCCCAATATACTTTAAACTGCACAATAGCCTGATCATCTGGTACATGGTGGAAAACCAATGCTGTGCCTCCATAGCCCCTCTTCTCTATTCTGAACACTGAGACTCCGCAGGTTGGGTTCTCTTCCCCACCTTATTCCTTGTTCCTCCTCTGCCCTTCTCCCTTCGGAGCAAATCTCCTAATTCCCCAGGTCTCTGCTCCTAATGCTCTCCCCCAAAGCCAGACCACAGCTTCACACTCCCTTCCTCCACATGCCTTTCCCCTCCGCAGCTCCCCCCGGGCAGGCGATTAGAAGCACCAGGTGAGAAGGGCGACATTAGGAAGCCGCTTTGTTAGTTGAACAACCCTGTAGTTCCTGGGGTGACACGAGCAATGTGCCCAAACACGGCCTCTCCCGGCAGCACTGCGGGGCATCGTGAGGGAGAGAGGGGAAGGGACGTGGGAAGGGCAGAGCGATGGGCAGGTGAGTGGGCAGAGCCCACCTGGGCAGCCTGTTCCAGCGGGGACACCCCTGTTCCAGCGGGGACAGCCCCGGGCAGCCTGTTCCAGTGGGGACACCTTTGTTCCAGAGCGGACAACCACGGGCAGCCTGTTTCAGCAGGGACGTTCCGCCCCGACACGAGGGATGGGCAGCAGCTGACGGCAGTGGGGGACGCCGATCCGATGCCCGTGCCGGGATCGGGGGCGCAGCGCGTGCCCACCGCCCCCACCGCGCAGGCCTCCCGCGCATGCCCGCGACTTATTTCGNGCTTTCCGCTCCCGAGTCGATCCCTGCTCGGTGCCTGAGAAAATTGCATCTGGATGCATCGTTATTATTATTATTGTGTTTGATCCAGGGAGATAAAGGAGGAGGGGGAGAGGAGTGGTGGTGTGGGGAGGGGAAGGCTGCACCCTTCCCTGCACACACACACACGCAGACAGAAAGGGAGTTCCGTATATCTACATATATATATCCCCCTCCGGAACTTCTTTTAGTTGGGGAGGAAAAGAAGAAAGAAAATAAATTTTGTGCAAGGA
>VWZF01006550.1:144287-226040 GCA_013396755.1 Sclerurus mexicanus
GTCGTGCCGGGACCTCCGGCCCGTGAGCCTACGGGGCTTGTGTTGTTCATAACTTCTGATCAGAGAAGTTTGCTGTGGTGAAAAGCAGATTTTATTTGGGTTTACATGCACTGGAATCACAACTGTAACAATGATGGACTGTCAAAATAAATGCGGTGGTGAAGCTGATTGTTTAACAAAAAAAAATCTTTGTAGCTCTTAAGCTGTTTAAATATTTAGCCAGGAATACTTAGTGGCATTTTCAGGTTCGTTTCTTTTTTCTTTCTTTTTTTTTTTTCCTGATTCGTAGCCACGTTTTGTCCTTGGTTACACCTGTATCCATCCAGACTACAGCCTCGAGCAGAATTTACACTGGTGTAATTGAAGGGAGGATTTGTTCACTCCAACAAACCTCCACATGGTTGGTGTTAGACCTGTGTAAGCAGTAACGAGCAAATGCTGAGGTAATGTCCAGACTCCATTTATCCACCATTTCTCATCTGGTGAACCCATCCACAAGTGTCCTGCTCAAACCAGACAGATGAAAAGTGTGAATACGTGTTTGTTGGCAAGAGTGACATTTGTATGCTTCTGTTTCAGGCAAAATTCTGTTCTTCCTCAAACAAAGCCCTAGTTTGTGTTTTATGGGAATATGGACTCGAGAATTTGGCTGTAGTCCTTTTTGGAGGGGAAGTGAAGAGCAAGTTTTATGGTCAGAACTTGGTAGGGTGTTTTAGAAAATGTCTTTATTCTGTTTCACTTCTTATTTGTTTATTTTCCACTTGAAAATAATTGCTGTGCTCTCTTCTCTGTGCCAAGCCAAGAATGGCTATTACTTGCATCCTCTCGTAATCCTATATCACTAAAAAGGAGCGCAGAAACATTACCCAGTTCTGCCAGCTAATATCACATTCAGATAAAACAATAGCTTGCACACTGAGACTTGACATACTTTTAATGTTCATGTGATAGGTGGCACATTTTGACCTAACGATTTCATGCTGCGCTGAGAAATAATGTCACAAAATCGTTGTTAGGTGCTTTTTCCTGCAGCTCTATATGTATGCTGAGAAACTTGTATCTGAGGATCAGAGGGAGAGGAAGGTGTCTACGGCACAAGCCCAGTGTGACAGGAATTATTGTGTGCATTGCATGTAGCAGCCTGAAGTTTTTATTGTGATTCTGATGCTAGTGAAGAGGTTGTGAGTGGCTGGTGGAGTGAGACCTCTCAGCCTTGGTGAGATGTTTAGGTGTTAATATGCTTGAGTTGAGACAAGAAGCCTTGGGTGCTGTGAAGAGTTGTCCTTTGTTTGTACTTCTGCTCTGGGTTTACCCCCAGCTCATTTGGGGTCATGGAGATTCTCCCCATGTTCCAGAAGACACTTGTGCCTATGCTGCTGTGCATGTTGACAAGACTGTTCCAGCCCAGGCTTTGTGCTTGAACTTCAGCCTTTTCTCAGGCTTAGGACAGCTCAGAGACAGTGTTTTGTCTGCTTGATGTGCAAAACTCTGAGAAGGAAAGCACAGAACATCTTCAGCACTGAAAGATCTAAACCCATTGTTCAGAAGAGGGAACAGAGGTAGGTGGTGGTTTGTGCAGGAGGGACAGGGCTGAGCTCTGTTTCTGAGGACATCTTGCAGCTGTACGGGTGTGAGTTGGCTGGGTATGAGGTGTCACCCCAGGATCTTTTTATGCATTCTGTATCAAGTTGCAAACGGGAGCAAGAACTTCCATACAGCTTCATTTCACCTGTCCTTTACAAAATGCTTTTTATTGGGGTGACTGAAAAAGTGCAACCTGTGTAAAATACGAGGTTGTGTGAAGCTCAGAGATGGCAAGGGAACAGAGGTGCTGCATGAGAACACACATCCCATGGCTGCTTTTGTTATGGTTATGTTGATAAAAGTTCCCATCCCTTGAAGCAAAACTTTAACCAACTCCCACTCTGGGAACTGCTTTTATGTCCAGGTGTCAGCAGCCTTCTCATGCCTCTCAAGTGTAAATTGGTGTGAAAACAGAGGCCATCTGCTTATAGTTATCTGTTTCTGTGTTTATGGCACCCCATACCTTCATGTCTCTAGTATTTGTGTGGGGAATACAGGGGAAGAGAGAGTTAGATGAAGACAGCGGGGTCTCATTGTGGATCTTTCCTTCTTGGAGTGCCAGTTGAGCAATTCCAGTGTCATTGCAGATGTGGCTGGAGTGATCCTTACCTGGCCTTGCTAGACTTCAGTGTAGCTGTGTGCAATGTGGGCCTGTCCCCTACACTGGGAAGCATTTTGAAGCCTTGACCTTCAGAAACCAGCCGTTAATCTGTAGGTAAGCAGTTGAGATGTGGTCCTACAATTTGATCTGATTCTCCCATGAGTGGCCTTGCTGGGACTGACAGCAGCAAGCTCTGTGGTTTGCTCCAGAGCAGGTACTCACATGTCCAAATCTCCCCGGCTGCAAAGGGAGGAAGGCACAGACACTGAACCCCTGTCAGTGTGCCTGGTGCCTTGTCAAGCTGACTGCTTTTCCCAGTGTGGAGTAGCCCAAGCTGCACTGCTGGTGTGTTTGCTACCAGCAATAATAGCATGAAGTTCTCCAAACCCAGGTGGGCATTTTAGACACCAGTTTGACAGGGAGAGGTCATTTCTCTGAGTGTGATAAATCAATCCATTGGAGTGACTTTCCCTGTGATGTGCTCTGGCAGTGCTGGCAGGGAGGTTTCTGCAGATCTCTCTGGTGAGGTGAGATTTCTCTGAGATGTTTGTCTCCATCCTACCCCCTGGTGCTCAGGACTCCGGGCAGGAGACTGACATGACATGGCTGTTGACATGCCGTGGTGAAGATGGTTTACTGTGATGAGAAAGGAAATCTGACCTGAATGTTAAGATAGCTTAAAGCCTGGGAAGTACTTTATGTTTCCTGAGTCAGCTCTGATCATCCCTATGGAGTAAGCAGCTGGTTTCAGGTTTTCTGAACACTGAGTAAGGTAATGAGTTTTTTTCTGCGGATGTTTGTTTAGCTTCAACTCAGGCAGTTCATCTGACAAGCCTGAAATGGGACACAGATATTTATAAAGCACAGATAGAAGAGGGGTGGGAAGCAGGGGGACTTGCATTTAAATGGGAATTCTTGTGTCATAAAACTGTCACAATTTCTCACTATGCATTTGCTGAGCTAATTTCTGTTCAGCACACAGGCATTAGTCTGTTTTGAGACCATGCTAAATTATCATCAGGTAAAGCCCAATATAATTAATTACAAATGAGAAGTGCTGACAAATGTTTGTAAAGGAGCTGTTTAATGAGCTTTAAATTCTATGTCAGACGATTCCATCCACCTAGTGTAAATAATTTTAAGCAATTGTTCCACTGCGTTTGTGTGATTTAGGCAGATGTTAGCTATGGCAGTTTTACATGTTGGACAGATAGTAGTGGATGGAGTGAAGCTTAACATCTGATCTGGGCTTTAAAATAGAGACTGCTGCTACACAAAATGTGGAAGTAGCAGGCAGGTTTTGAAGATGCTATGGTCTCAGTTGTGTGCCTGTGTGCCCTGGCAGTGTGGCTCTGTGAATGCATCTGAATGCAGGAATTTGCTTTAATAACTGTGTGTGATACTCATCTCTAGGCACGGCCCACTGAAAATAGAAATAGCTTGGCTGTGTGACAGCAGAAGCTTTGAGCTGGACACCAGAATGGCTGGCTTGCTGTGTGATTTTCCTCCCCAGATCATTCTCTTCTCACCACTCTTCTAGCTGGCCTGATTAGCCTGTTTACTTAAATTCTTTGAGATTTCAAGTAAGTTTGTTCTGCCTTTTCTCTATCCCTTCATATTTCAGAAGGAATTTGATCTTTGTGCCTTACCACAGCAGCATCATAACATGAGGTGTTTGTTTAGTGCTGTCAGCAAATCTTGGTGGGC
Organism: Sclerurus mexicanus; assembly: GCA_013396755.1. Taxonomy (NCBI): domain Eukaryota; kingdom Metazoa; phylum Chordata; class Aves; order Passeriformes; family Furnariidae; genus Sclerurus; species Sclerurus mexicanus. Next base: position 148,180 of record VWZF01006550.1, read on the forward strand.
CTTCTTGTGTTTATTGACTGCTTAGATGCTTAGGTGTTTGTCCCAGTCTCTGTTTGCACATGCAAGTCTGCAGATTTAGACCAGCAGAGAAAATAAGGGAGTAGCTAAATGAAGATATCTGGGGATGGGGAAAGGCATTAGGCTTTGTGTGACACTGGGATATTATATGAAGCAATGGGTTTATTATTCTCACTGTGTATTTAGAGGAAACAGTAAATTGACCTGAGATCAAATTTCAAGATAACCTTGACAGAGCAACTGAATTTCTTGTTGAAAACCCTCAGTGACCAGACCCGAAAAAGCAGCAACTCAAACTGAAAGTGGGACTGGAAACAGCAGGATGCGTATTCCACAAAACAAACCTCTAGGGTGATGTTTGAAACCTATGTTGCTGTCGTTTGGGCATCTGAATACTTCAAAAATACTTTAAAATTACTTTCAAAAGCCTGCTACCTTTCTGGGAGGCAAAGCACACCCGACTCCTGCTGACTTCAGTAGCTGTTGGAGAGCTGAAGTTGTCTCTTCAGGCAGATAAAGACCGAGGATTGTGATTGTTGCATAAATATTCTTTTAAGCTCCTGAATGTAACCATGTAATGAAGGTAGGGATTTTTGCACTTCCTATAGGTGGTAGTAGGAGGCACAATGGCCTTGAGTTGAAGAAGGAAGAGTTTAAGCTGTAAGGACAAGTTCTTTAGATAAATGTGTGTTAATTCGTCTCCACTGGCCCTGCTCTTTAAGATTAACATTAATGAGAAATATGCCACCTATCAATAGGACAAAAGACACCCTTATTCTCCTTTATCTTGACATCTTTTTTTTTTGCTGTTATTTTGGGGAGCAAGCAAGCCCTTTCTCATTAAATATCTAGGGCATCTGGTGGGATGAGGGAGTGTGAAGTCCAGGACGGTGGTGGAGTCCCGATCCCTGGAGGAATTTAAGAGACGTGGCACTTTGGGACACGGTTAGTGGTGGCCTTGGCAGTGCTGAGTTAATGGTTGGGCTCTCTGGTCTTAGAGATCCTTTCCAACCTGAACAGTTATATCACTGTACGATTTATAAAATAAGGGTGAAGGATCAGGAACTTGGAAGGAACATGATCATTAGGGAAAGGCAAAGAAAAAATTGTCAGACATCAAGGGGCTGAGTAATTGAAAGATTAAGTTACAACACTGAGATCAATAGAGAAATAGCAGGGACTGGATGGGAACATTGAGAACTAGAGGGGGATGTTGTTACCAAAGGTGGATGTTTGAGAAGAGATCCATTGCTGTGTACATAAATGCTCCTTGGTGAGAGCCCTGCTGTCAGTACCAAGGGGGAACACTCAGCCAAATCTGTCCCTGCTTAAGAAGTCATTAATCCCAATAACTTCAGGTGGGAGGAAGGCAGGAGGATTCTTCACTCAGTGAGGATAATTCCTTCTTTCCCCCATCTCTGCTATTATTATTTTATTTTTTTAAAAGACTGTTTCTATCATTTTGACTGGAAGACCCTACCATGTTACACCAGGGGTCTGACCTGCAGTCTCGTAATTATCTGCAGCTAAATTAGAAGTTTAATCTTTGTTCTGAGCAACAATAAGTTGAGTCAGTTAGGTTTTAAAAATAGCCCAAGCTCAAGTTTAGTGAAGTCTCAAATGCAATTAATAAAAAGGTAATGGAGTTAGGAAGTTACAGGAAGAAATATGGAAATGTTTAACTCTCAGTTTTCCTTCACTTGAACTGCAGTGTTGCCTTGGTTCTGCGAGGGAAAATTGCTTCCAACGTCTCCCTGTGTTCTTGTACATCATCCTTATGATTTATCAGTTCAGTATCTGTCTTCTCATTGGGGTTTGGTTCGGTATGTGCCACAAATTACCAGCTGTGTGCATTTTTTGTATAGTCAGTTTGTTGTTGTTTTGACTCAATGCCAAGGGTGGTGAAGACCACTTCAGAGCACCATAATCCTCTAAACTCCTTTGTTATAAAATGGATATGAAAATCCACTTTGTAAGTAATGAGAAATGGCTAATGCAGGTAGGGATTTGTTTTGCTGTAACAGCAGAACGTGCAGTGGCAATTTGTCAGATCCCGAGCTCAGCTCTGCTGTACTATTTGCCTTTAAATAGTGTGTTACCTTAATGTCTTGAGATTTCTCTTTTTGTATCTTGGCAACACTGCTGCTGAAGTTCACACACTTATGTGGTGGAAAGAGAAGGTTTTAACCAAAAGAGTAAACCTTTAGTCTGGTAAATACTAATAGGAAGCAGTTTTGGTTCTGCTCTCCTCTGTGTAGTAATGGTGGAAAAAGTCAGCAAAAGAAGCAGATTGTGCCTTGGTCCTGCAGATACTTTTCTGTTTGTGAAGTTTTGTCTACAAGGTTTAATTTGATGGTGTTGCATGACATATGCTCCTTGTGGATTTATTTGGTATTTGGTGTGCATCTTGGTCCTGCTGGTTTTAAAATCTCCTGAGACAAAGACATGGGAGGTGTGCAGAGTGTGCTGATATCTGATGATCCAAGTTCCTGGCTGGCTGAACACTCGCTTGTGTGATGCTGGCTGATGCACCTATCACTGATATGATTAATATCCCAACACCAGACAGGAATAGTTATTCCACAGACTCGCAGAGGTTCAGCTTGGTGTCCTCTCCAGAAAGGGGCACCCTTTAATCTGTCTCACATGTGTTTGCCAGCTTCCCTAAGTGAAAGTTCCTTCTTCTCTAGAATCAGTGCTCAATTGACTCTTTTTGTACTTCTATTTGGTACCAAATGGAACTTAATGGTTTGGGAATAAAACCTTTGTCAACCCATCCTCCCCCTCCAGACACAAACCTGAGCTTGTCCTTTGTTGGATGAGCTCATGGAAAGAAGCAAACATCTTGAGCCTTTGAGGCAAGCCCTGTGCTGAGTGCCATTTGAGTGAAACCATCTGAAGAGGTACTTGTGTGTTGTGGAGTAGTTCTAACAGTTGTATCAGACTTTAAAACGTATTTTACTCTCCCATGAAATTAAGTAATGGTCAGATCCAGATCAAATATGTGAAAGTTTGTGAGAGACTTTTCTCTGTCATAGGCTGACTGTGAGAGGAACAGTGTTTAGGGGAGAGTATGTAACAGTGATAATACCTGGTGCAGATACCCCTTTACCTGTAGGTGAAATCAAGAGCCACTATCACCTTTTTCCCTACATGCAGGTGGGGGTTACCATGTCCCAGGTGACCCATCCTTGGGGGCTCCCTTGCACGTTGCTCTGGACTGTGCTACAACTGCTCCTAACTCATCCTCATGGTGTAGTAAAGGCATTTTAATCTCTTTGCCTGTGAACTGGAACCAATGAGACAGAAATTTTTGCCACTGACTTCCCCTGCAGCACACCTGAGTGGCTCTCAGGTATGGGAGAGGGTTGGCCTGTGTATCAAATGCCTCTGCTGTGTCTTCTCCCTCCTGGCAAGTTTTAACAGCCCGTGTTTTGTTGTTTGCACACCACTTTCTATTGCTGAGACTGAGTTACAAACACGGTGATGATTGCTCAAGGCATTGAGTTTTATTTATTTCTGCTCTGGAAGTCCTAAGTGACCTGAGACCTTTCAATCTGAGGGCCTGCTTAATATGGGGTTTTTTTTCCTTTTTGTTGAGACATCTGCTTACATGAGTAGTGGGAACGGAGCAGAGGTGGCCAAAGGACCCGACTTGTTGCCTTGAGTGGGGTTGTCCAACTGAGGGGCTGCAGGCTCCGTTCTTCACCTGGCTCCTGGCAACTTCTGTCAGCTTCATCTTGGCTTCTGCACACTGGGGTGCTTAGCACTATATGCCTTCAGAGGGCACTGTGAATGTCTTTCAAGGGTCCTCCAGAAACTGGCATCTGGTGCCCAGCTTCCCGAAGGCCCAGGGGAAGGAGCTGGGAGGTGCTGCTGTTGTAAGAGCTGCTCTCCAGATTGTTCCAGAGCTGGCCAGATGTGTGCATTGGCTGGGCATGGTGTCACACCCATTGGGGTGGGCACTGATGGAGGGCTGAGGCAGTGAAAGTGGCTTTGACCTCCAAGAAGGCAAGGGAAGAAGTGCTGCTGTTTGGGACGATTTATGCTGTAACTCTGTTAGTATTGTGGGTTTTAGTGCATGTCAAGGGTGCTTTGACCTTTGAATGGAATCTTTTGGTGTGAATTTGTGTGTTTTCTCCTCTCTCTTCCTCCTTTAAAGAAAATTCAAAATAAATACTGAAAATCAAAACCGTCTGTTTTGAGGGGACGAAAATGCCTCTCTTTATTTTATGGGATTTGGATATTACTGAACAATTAAAACCTCTAGTAATTTTTACTGTCTGGCTGTTGTGCTTGTAGGCAGTGCCTCTACTAGCATTAGTCATTTTAGCTATAGAAAAAATAATAAAAATGCAATTAATGTGGCTCAACAGCTGAGTCTGCTGGACTTTAAAAAGAAAACGGAGGAAAAAAGTAAATTTTAATGAGTTCTGGGATCAGAAAGATACATCTGGTGGATGGATTTGCCAAGTTTTCAACCTCAGAATGTGTATTGAAAAACTCAGTGAATTATGTAGCTACAAAAGTGGATCTTTGCATGTTTATAAGACCTAAGTGCAATCTTCTTGTATTTGCCTAATGACAAACAGATTCTCACACAGGCACAGCCCAGAAGGACACATGGGCTGAAACGGCTCTGTAAGCTGATAGTGTTTGTACTGGGATGCTGCTACTAGTGAAAGAATTTTAGAGAATCCATTAAGCGTAGGGGGAAAAGTATTTTGGTATTGGATGAAAGAAAAGAAGAGGAAGGGAAATGGGAGGGGGTAGAGGGAGAGGGAGCACTGCAATTTCAAATGTACACTATGTGTGGGCTAAGATATTGTGCCTTCACTGCTGAACCAGAAAATTTATAACAACTGTTTGTCATGTGTGTGTATTTATAGCCATTCACATAATGAAGAAGTTTCATGAGGTTGTAATAACATAACAAGATGGATGTAATTAAAACAGAAGCAAATTGACACCTCTAGATTAAAGGCAAACTCTAAACTAATACACCTGTATGCTGTCACTTATGTATTAGTTGTCTGGGGCAGTCTGCCAGATTTGCAAATAAAAAGACATTGGCAAATTTCCTTGGATGTGTGGTTACGAAAAACCCAACTGTTTAATCGTTTACTTAGCCCTGCTCAGGTCCGTAGCAAGGGTGGAATTTAATAATTTGGTATCACCTCTGCTTTGTGATGGGAAGAGGGGATAGAGGAATATAGGGTGAGGGGAAAGGAGGAGAAATCCAGAGCAGGGGCTGATGGAGAATAATGTTCTTTATAGTGAGATCCTTCCCTTAGGAAAGTGGGGTCAGCTGCACCATTTCAGATCTGCCTCAGCTCTTGAAACTCCAGAGGACTGAGGAGTCCTTGGCATTGGTACTCTATAGCATTGAGTGCAGCTAAATGCTTTTGGAAACTGCCCTGCAACACCAGGGTTTGGTTCTCTCATGCTGCAGGTGACTGGGGTGGCCACTAAGGAAACTTCTCCTCAAATGTATACATTTACACCAATTGCGATGTGGTGGAAATCTGTACTAGGTCTGTGAAATGGCTATAAAGTATCCTAGCAATTTTATGTAATAGTGTTTTTCAACTTATTTCAATTTGCAGAAGCCTAAAATGTTTCCAGTGGAATTGTGGGCATCCATTTCAACCTGTGGTCAATAGATTTGCTCTCGAAATTAATTCTCAGTCTGCAAACTGCTGATGTAAAATAGACAGGTGGTATGGAGCAGGAAGGGAATTATTTGCCTTGTTAGATCCAGGGCTGTGAATCAAAGCACCAGCCTTGCTTTAGGGTAACTTGCACCCCAGATAACCTGCATTCCCTTAAATGCCCTGGGGCTGGAAACAGGTCTTAATGTGGCTTGCGAATAACCCCATGGCTGGTGATGGGGGTTCTGTTAAAACCCTGATGAGGGTACCTCCAGCCCCTCCCTGAGTGTGAAAAGTCTCACCTTTTGTGGGATTGGTGGCGTTTTCTCAGATGGTTGCTCAGGTTAGTAAAACTAGTTATAAGTAGGTTGTTACTACAGCAAAATGGAGAGCAAAAGGAAGCCCAAATTCTTGTAGTCAGTTTTGAATTTGGGCTTGAGTTCTTTGTCCCAGTTGGGGATGAACCAGAAGAAAATCCAGCTGTGGGCTGGAGTTCTGCAGAGCAGGGGCTGCTAAACACCCTGATTTCCAGGGAGCTGACTGCATAAAAGCTTTGACAGGCATGTTTTGTTGGACTTTTTCTGAATTAAAGAGACTCCTTTTTTAGTACATCTGAACATTAAGGATCAATCATTTGAGGTACATGGCTTCAAAGTGATTTCAAATGGTAGGATTTTTGTCTTCAATATTTCAACAACTTTTCTTACACCTTTAATCTTTCATGAGCGGAAGCTTCAAAAGATAATTAGTAAAACATGCTTTTATCTGCATTTATCTCAAAACATGATTAATTTTTTAACTGCAATTACAGCAATCATTTCAAGTTGACTCTATATTAATGAGTAAAGGATTTTTTTTGAGAGAGCATGAGCCTAAATATGGCTATATTTGCCAAGTTGAAAGGTGCATTTATGACTGTGCTTTGTTTTCATTGCTAGGGATTGAATTTCCGGTTCCAGGAAGTAATATTTCACATGGATTAAAGTCTTTGAAATGCTTTTGCCCAGCTTCAGTGGATTATTTTGAGGAGCTGGCAATGATAAGAACTGGATCATGCACTTTGCAGGACCTGGCTACTGAATACCCAGTTCCACATTTCCCTTGTGCTGGTGTATTTTTGCTCCGTGCTCTGTGTGTGTGACTGGCAGGATATCCTCTGCTTGCTGCCCTTGGCATTGAAATGTAAGATATATGATGCAGCTGGTTTGTTGTTAATGAATTGGCAATGCACTTGTAAATTTTCACCTTTACCATTTCTGTCTTTGTTATAGGCAGCTTAAGGCATTTTTTATTGCTGTGTCACTTCTGGGAGAAAGATGTTCATGTCTGTTCCTGTCTTTATTGCTGGTACTAATGTGTGTAGGTCTGTCCAACTGGTGTCCTGCAGCTGGGATTCTGCCTGTAGGTCCAGTGTGTGGCCCTTCTGGGTTCTTTGCACCCTCTGTCTGTCTGGTTGTTTGCCCTTACCCCTAAGCCCCTAGAAAATTGTGCCACTGGCACAAAGATATCCCAGAACAGGTATCCATCCCAGAGCCTCCAAAAGCAAGGCACCACTGCAGGGGATTACTGAAAAGCAGCACAATTAAACCCACTTTTTTGCTGGAGTACAGCTTTTGCATCACTGTGCTCCTCAGCCCTGGCTTCTGCTCCTCCACCGACAGGAGGGAAAGATTTTGGGCTGGAGCTGCAGTTTCGCTGCCCTGTGCCCGCTGAGGCACTGGGCTGGAGGTGATGCTGGAGTGGTGGCACAGCCCCAGCTACCACATCCAGGTAAACAAAACACGTCTGAAACTGCAGCTCTCTGAAGGGTGAGGAAAGGATTTTTTTTGTTTGTTTGGTTTGGGGTTTTTTTTGTTGTTGTTGGTGGGTTTTTTGTCGGGTTTTTCCCCCTCCCCTGCCCCCCAGTTCCCTTCATCTAGGCCCTGGTCCTGGATGTCAGAGAGAATTTCGAGTAAGCCTGCACAGCCTTGGTTCACATCTGATTTTAACTGCAATCCCTTCTAAATTGGGATTGCAGTTGCCCTGCCCAGTGGTCCCTGGGGAGATGGATGGGCTGGCGACTGCGGCAGTGAATTGGGCAGCTGCATAGGAAAGCACGCGAGTGTATAATCAGATTTCTGATAAACCCAGGTCTCTAAGTCCCTTGAATGGGCAGCTTTGCTGTGAATGGCCTCACAAGGTCTGCTGTGGCTGCTCTCTTTGTTTGGTACTTGGACAAAAAAAATTGCTCTGGTATTCTTGTTGGCATATTTTTACATCTGTTATCCATATTTTGGATTTGTTCTGGCTGCAGTCTTATTTTGTTTTGCAAAACCTACCTGGGATGGGGCGGAGATATATGTTTGCTAAGGCAGATTTGGAAATTGCGTTGTTGAAATACAGCCCATATGGGCCATTGTAAAATGGTTACTGCAGCATATAATTGCCTTCACAATGATGTGCTTTGTCATTTTCCTTCCATCTTCAAAGAGGCGCTCCTGTAATCTGCTGACAGCAATGGTGGTATTAGAAAACATATGGATTTGTAAAGGCATTAAACTGTCTTTAGTTCAAGGATTAGATTACAGTGTTAGAGTGTGGGTCACCACGTTTTCATGTAGATAGGCTGCACTTGACTGTGTTGGTTTATGTTATAGGTTTGGGAAGGGTTTGTTTGTTTATTGAAGATATCTGACATAATATCCTTTCTAATGCATGGGGAAAGGAGGTATCTCTTGTGCCACTGTACACAGTATGTCCCAGGGCTGTGGTCCCACCTCACCCTGCAGGGCTTGCTTGGGGCTCACCATCCACACTGACAAGACTTTCAAGAAGTCTCAGCATGAAGTGCAAGTTAGAACATGATAAAATATACAGAATGTAAACCCCACAAAATTGGCTTTGAAATGCTAAGGATGTTTTTTTTTAAGTCCTCTATGCTGGGCTCTGCTCTGAACTTTTTAGGTACTTGTTTTGTGTTCATATACAAAGGTCTTTTACATTGCCCAGCTCCACGCATTTCGGAGGATAGGGCAATCTGTTCAGCTCAGCTTTTTTCCTGCCCTCGTGGTGTCAGGTGTGGATTTTTTGGGGTGGGTGGGGTGTCTGCAGTGGCTCCCTCAGCAAAGGCCGGTTCTCACTGTGGGATGTACATGGCATAGATGTGGCACAGCCTTTCCCCAGCCTGGAGTGATGCTCCTGCTCTTTACACCAATAGCAAGGGTAAAACTAGAGAGTTGGGGGGATAATACACATTAAGATCATCCTTCTTTTGTGGTTTTGTTTTTGCTTTTTTCTTACTTTTTGTGCTCTGCACAACTGGGACCTTGAGGCAGACTGGGAGTTGCTTGGCCCATGGCCTCCTTCATCTCTGCCACGTGCACTTGCTGTTGTATTTGGGTTTGCTCAGATCCCTTCCAAAACAGCTCTTTTGGTATCTCTTGACTTTCAAACACACTCTTTTAATTAAGATGCTGAGCTGGTCCTTGGGAGACATGGGCTGGTTTCTGTGTGAGCACAGTCATCTTTCATAACCTTGAAGAAGTTCCTCCCTTCCCTCCTCATGTGAGCACCTGCTTTGGGGTTGTGCTGAGTAGGGATGGACTGGGGCTTGGATCCATGTGTGTGCTCAGGGCAGGGGCTGTGCCCAGGCGTGTTGGTTTGGGTTTCTTGGCTGAGAAGAACATGTGCATGCGGACAATGCTGCTGTGTGAGGTAGTATTTAGTGTGAAGTCAAAATATGTGCTTTGAGATCACCTTGAGCTGGAGTGTTAGTTTTGCTGTAGCTGAATTTTTCTGTCTGCAAAATGGGTTTAATAATGCTGTCCCTCTTCAGAGACTGCCTGGCTACTTAATTAGCATCTGCAGCATGCTCGAATAGTGAGTGGTTAACATAAAATATCTACATAATTTTACTGCAGAACTTCAAAGCACCGATGTCTATACACATGTAGCAGGGGCCTGGCTAGAACACATTTAAATAACTGAAAGCACTTGTGTTATTGTCAACCACCTTTTAAAATAAAGCTATAATTTTGCCTTTAAATTGTTGACAACAGTGAACTTCATTAAGGAAATCTGATGTGAATGTTCACACAAAGAAACTCTGATTCTTGCTTTATCTATTTTATTCTGTTAGGATTTTTAAGTGTGTAAAAATTGGTGTTGCTTAGTTATAGCTTGCTTCAGTTTTAAATCACTTACAACATTATCTGTCCCAGTTGTGGTGATTGTCAAGGCTATTTATGATAATACCTTTCCTTAAATCCATTGCAAAAAAGGGAATAAACTCTCATTTTGCCTAGAAGAAATGTTAAAGGATGGATTACTAACTCTGGCAGCTGTGACAGTGATAAACAAATTAGGTCTGTCATTAATGCCAAGGTCTGCAGGTGTAATATGTCATAAAACAGGTATATCTCTGGTACTAACTGGCCTATGAAAAGAAACAAATACTGGGGGGTTTTAATCCTGGTGTGACAAATTTAAGAACAAAGTTGCTTTTTGATAAGGTTTGTGTAAGGTGAACATGAAGTGCCTGTGTATGGTGTGTGTTTGCAGCAAACAGTGCAGAAATGAGACAGAAACTTAGTCCGGTGAGAAGCTCCCAGTGATATTCCCAGGTTTTGCAGTGGGCCCTTGTTAGGCCTTTATTTAAGGACTCATTTATGCAGATGTTCAAATCAGTCCCTCTTTAAGAAAGTACTTGATTATGTTGTTAAAAACCATACCACAGTGCACTTAAAATCTGCTGAAGTGCAGTCAGGGGTGGGATGTTACAAGGTACATAAGAAATATGTCCTTAATATGAAGCTTCTTAACAGTGACTTGTTTTTAAATAATAGTTTATTTTGAGGGGAAGCTTGGGAGAGTGGCTTGGGATTGGTTTGGTTTGGGACCTTCAGGAGGTTGAGGCTGGTGGTGTGACAGTTCCTGGAGCTGCCTGGCCAAGGTGCCTTCCAAACTCTGCCGCCTGGTGCAGCTCAGCATCATCCCGTGGGATGCAGAACAGGGCCATGTGCCGGAGCATCCCTGGCCATGCTGGAAAAGCCTCATCAGGCAGCTTGGCTGGGGGAACACCAGTAACAGAGGGACTGAAATAACTAACTGGCAGGAGACTGGATTTGTTTGCTGTCCCCTGCATGGTCATGTGTCTGCAGGGAGGATGGTGGTTGTTTGCACCTTTTATTCTCAGTATCCCTGTGACAATAGAGAGCTTGAACCGAATTCTGCCTTTGCAATCATCCTTTGTACAGGGTGAAGTTCACAGTTTGTTACTATGCAGAGGCAAAAGCAAATTCGTGTTTCAGGTGCACTATGGATTTTAATTTTCATGGTGCACAAAGACGACAGACCATTGTGGATTCCTCTGCCCTTCCTTTGCAGGGCAAAGAGCAAATAAGCAAAATCTTCCCCTGCTCCAAATCAACCCAAGCACAGGCTGCAATGCCCTCCTGACCTGGTGATGTTTGGGATTTTGTTGGGTTTTGGACAGGTGGGGAAACCTCTGCTCTGTCACTGATGTTGGATGCCATGAAGTAACCTGGCCCACCAAATGGAAAATGTTGGATGAGTTTGGATTCAAGCACAAGTCCAGGTCTGGGTGTAACATACAGTGCCAATGGAAACCCTGACAGGCTGAAGTCTCTGCTGAATGGGACAGAATTTTACGTCTCCCCGAGAGAAATGGTGAACTTTGCAGCTTTGCTTGCAGAAGTCCTGGCAATGATGAGTCATCAAGATTTTCCTGGCAAGGGGCATTACTTTGGGTTGCTTCTGGGGGAGCTTCCTCCTCTCCCTGGGGCAGACACCTTCCCATCCAGCCACATATTGTTGCTTTCTCCAGTACCAGCTAAACAGGTGGCAGGATTCAAATCACCGCTCCCTGAATGGAGTTCGCTCTCCACAATAGCTCACCAGAGGCCTGTTTTGTTACAGAACATTGATTAAATAAATACTCTTACGCATACAAAAGAGGAGAAATCTGTTACAACACTCTGCAGTTATTTTTCCATTAATGGCAAGGAGCTCTCTCTAATTTTCCTGCCCCTTTCAATCTGTTTCCCTGTCTCCCTCCCTTCCCATCACTTCTAATGCCTGAGTCACCGGGATACTGAGAATAAAAGGTGTAAACAACCACTATCACTTCAAGTGCCTGAGTAACATACAAACAGCTCACATTCCCTCCAGTTCAGCTCTGGGAATGCCTTAGCTCCAGCCCCCTGTGCTTTAGGGAATCGCCCTGGCCGTGCAGGGCTGAATTGACTGCTCCATGTGTGTGCTTTTGTCTAACTTGATATTTCATGTTCAGCATCAGTATTCCTTGTGCTGACTGACTTCCATTAACTTACATGGCAGCAGTTAAAAATACGATTTTGCAATACCAGCATTTTGCATAATATTGACAATTGGGGCAGAAGATTTGACTTCTGAAGAACATCTTTTTTCTTCTGCGTTCTTCTGTGACCCTGATTTGTAAAACCTTTGAGGCAGAAGTTCCTGCTCTGTGGTCTGTGCTGATGGAGGTGTGTGTATGTTTTGGAAGAAAAGCCCCTCATACTCAGTTCCTGCCAGGCAAAGGCAGCTCCACTGCAAGCATCAGATCTGATTTGGTATAAAATGGTGCCATCTGAAAATAAATATAGGGTAAAGGATTCATACAGGGGAAAAAATAGCTTTGCTAGTTCTAAGTTCAGCAGATATTTGTCTTGAGAAAGAACTTTTGATTGAACAAATGTCTGGTTGCAATAAACTGGAGTATAAGGAAATGCCATGGCTTTACTTTGGCTCTGCATTGATGTGATAGAGATAAAAATCCATCCCAAAGAGAGTAACTCAAATTTAGTTTTTTTTTTTTCTTTTCTTTTCTTTTTCCCCCCAGGCAAGGATATCTATTACTTTGGAAAAAAAATAGGAGTCAGCATTTCTTTATCATCATTTTTCTTATACAAATTTAGAGCTGTTAAATCACAGAGCTGTTATTCTAGAGAAGTAAATTGTGTAATGTATTTTTTAATGTTTAAAGACCATAAATGAAGCCTCCTTGCATTATATGAGTTTGTCTTAAAATACCACAGTTAGCTAGATTTAGGATCAGGGCTGGAGAAGTACCGGTTTGGATAAAGCTGAGCCTTTGCCCTCCTTCCTAAACTGGGGTGGGATTGCCATGGTTGGGATGAAGCTGTGCCAGCACTCTCTGCTCTCCCACTGCTTTGTGTGGCTGTTGGATAAGAAAGGACTGGCTGTGGCAGAAGCCCAGTGCCTCTGCTATTGCTTACCATGGGCAGTTAGTTGGAAGTGACACTAACCTGAGTTTAATTCTAGTTTTACATTGCAACAACATGCCAGCTGTTCCCTATATTCTTCCCTGACACTGCAATGTAATTATTCTTTTGTTATCTTTCAAAATGTAATTTTATGTTGGTGTGCTTTCCCACTAACCCTTTAGAACAGAAAATGTGTAGCTAATTCATTTTTTGCGGGAACATGAAGAAGCAAGGGAGAAAATCTCAAATCCTAGGGCCAAGTGCCTGTGTCAAAGGCAGCTGAGGAGGGATGCGAAGGAGGGAGGGCAGAGGCTGAAAGCCACTGGGACGTGTGCAGTGATTAATGGTGTGGTTGCTTTTTAGCTTCATCAAAAGGTTGCAGTGTAAGAGTTTCTAAGGAATGCTGATAGTCACAGGAACCTATCAAAGGGTACAGAAAATATCAAATGAGCAAGCAGGAATGGGAGCTAATTACTGAACAGTGATTACTCTGATATAACCAATTATTGGATCATTAAATGTTTATTATCTTTTTTATGCTCCTTTCCTTCATAAATGCAGTTTTGTTCTCATAGTATTTGAAAAAAAGGAGGATCTAGTGCATAAAAAGCCTTTTCAAAACCTACCAGGTATTGAAAGAGCATCTCACCCCAACACCTGACATGCCATTCTGCTCGTCCCGCCTTCCCTTGCTCTGTGGATTTGGGGTCAGGTGCTGTGAACCCTATTTAAAGGCCAGATTATCTCAGTTCTAGGAGGGGCTGGAGGGCAGTGTAGCAGCAGGAGTGGGGCAGAGGCTCTGTTGGATGTGGCCAGCAGTTCACTGCTCTTCAGCGTGGAATTGGGTTCCTGCCTTCTTCTCCCACTGGAAGTGGTTGGTGGCTTTTGTGTCTGTCTGTCACCCAGAGGGTCTTTTTGGTTCCCTAAGGATGGAGTGGAATGGCTTCAGATCCCTTGGGCTCAGAGCATCTCTTCCTCTCTGGCCACTATACACCTGTGAAGAAAGGAAAGTTTCCATTGCAAGACTGAAATAATGCTGTTTGAAAGCAAGACATAAACCCTGCACAGGTCTTCCACTGGACATCTGCAAAGTGAAAAATACCATCTTTTCAAGCTGAATGCAGTTATTTTGGATGACATTTGAGGGTTTAAAATGTTAAAGCAATTTTTAAAAATACAGCTATTTGTGACTTTTGTTGATGATCCTTAAATGTTGAGTTGTTTAAGCTCCATATCTCAGGAGAAATAAGGGTCAGGGGGGAAAAAAACCAAAAAAAATCCAACCTTTCTCTGTCAGCAGAGTGTTTTCTGGCATGGCAGCTGCTGGTCTGTGTGTGCTGGCAGGGGTCTGCATCTACCTCATGCCTTTGGGGGGTGTTTTGTGGTAGGTGGAGGTTCATCCCAGTGTCTCAAGCCCCAACAGTGAGTTTTGTGTCTCTGGTGTGGGCAGAGGAATCCTGGGGAGGCAGCCAGTGAGTTCTGCCTGGGGTACGTGTGTGACCATCACCAGATCTACTCGATAACAAATTCACCTGTTTCTGAAGCATTTGGTGTGTCTCATCCTCAGCTACTGACATTGCCACCTCTCAGCAGCCATACTAGTTTTTTCTACTGTACGCTGTGCTTGTACAATAGGCAAAGTTCTCATGAAATAAATTTTTCCATGCCTTTTTCTTTACAAATAAATAAAAATAGAGCAGGTTTATTTTTCAGAGCAAATATTATGCACGTCAGAGCTTCCTCCTGTGCATGAAGATGATTTTGTCTCCGCTGTGCAAGTCTGTGGAGTCAGGACTTGGCAGAGATGCTTAAGGATGTGTCGCTCATGGGAGCCCATGGTCCCCCACAGACACTTGTGTTAAACACCATCACTCACTCTGAAAATCCAGCAGGAAACTGCTATTCCAGCAGGGATTCGCAGCCGTGAAAGGCTCCTTTAATCTTCTGCACTCACAGTTTTGGAGTTTCAGGCTGGTTTGGGGCTGCTGCAGCCGGGAGAGGCACAGCCAGGGCACCCGGTGCTCTGCTCGCAGGCACATCTGAGATTATCCCTTTTTGACAGTCTCTGTGCAAAACCGTAATCATAACAATAATGAGACATCCCTCAGGATTTCCTTTTAATAAGTGAACATACAGCAGCAGTTGTAAACTGTCTTGGTAATGTCACAGCCCCTTTGGGAAAGGTGAAGGGCAGGGGACCTCCGACGGCAGGCGAGGATCGGGGACTACGGCGAAAACAAGGTGTCCTGTGTTTTAGACCCTGCACGAAAACCCATCGTGGTTGCAAGGCCGCGGGGGATGAGTCAGTCTCCAGGACTGCTACACATGTTGGATTTCAAGGAAAGGTCAGCCAGGAACAAGGTCAAAACAAGCTCGATGCTGCGAGGCGCAGAGAAAGGTTAATGCAAAGGGCTGCTGGCATCGGCGTGGTCAGCTGGCCGTGGAGCAGGGGCTGGCCAGGAGGGCTGGGGAGGGTTTGCGCTAATTCTATTCCTATGTATAATTAGCTAGCATCTTTGATAGCAATTTTCCCTGTGTGTCTGTGGCTGTATGTATTGTAGGTAAGGTCTCATTTTTGGCTGCCGTGTGACTGTGCCGTGTGCCTTGGGGTGGTGGCTCCCCAGGGCTCGAGCTCAGCCTGTGGATGTGGAGGGGGAGCAGTGTTTCCAAGAGCCTGTATTTTCTCTGCCTCTGGAATTAGACATAATATCTAGGTGGTGCCCTGGATAAGGCAGACCCGCTGCTGATGAAGGTCTGTAGTGCTGAGAGCTGTGAATGGAGCTGGTGTTTGAAGAGAGAGTGAGGGACAGGTCAGCCCCATTTCTTTCTGCGTTGTTTACACCTTTTATTCTCAGTATCCCTGTGACAATAGAGAGCTTGAACCGAATTCTGCCTTTGCAATCATCCTTTGTACAGGGTGAAGTTCACAGTTTGTTACTATGCAGAGGCAAAAGCAAATTCGTGTTTCAGGTGCACTATGGATTTTAATTTTCATGGTGCACAAAGACGACAGACCATTGTGGATTCCTCTGCCCTTCCTTTGCAGGGCAAAGAGCAAATAAGCAAAATCTTCCCCTGCTCCAAATCAACCCAAGCTCAGGCTGCAATGCCCTCCTGACCTGGTGATGTTTGGGATTTTGTTGGGTTTTGGACAGGTGTGAAAACCTCTGCTCAGGTATTGTTGCTGGATGCCATGAAGTAACCTGGCCCACCAAATGTAAAATTAGGCTTTACCCACATGGCTGATGTTGTTGGGTTGCAGGAAGCCTTGTTGAACCTGCTGTAATGTCTTTGATGGAGTGTGAAAACATCAAGGAAGGAAATTTAGGGTTGCTTTTGTTGTGGNGTTAAAGCAATTTTTAAAAATACAGCTATTTGTGACTTTTGTTGATGATCCTTAAATGTTGAGTTGTTTAAGCTCCATATCTCAGGAGAAATAAGGGTCAGGGGGGAAAAAAACCAAAAAAAATCCAACCTTTCTCTGTCAGCAGAGTGTTTTCTGGCATGGCAGCTGCTGGTCTGTGTGTGCTGGCAGGGGTCTGCATCTACCTCATGCCTTTGGGGGGTGTTTTGTGGTAGGTGGAGGTTCATCCCAGTGTCTCAAGCCCCAACAGTGAGTTTTGTGTCTCTGGTGTGGGCAGAGGAATCCTGGGGAGGCAGCCAGTGAGTTCTGCCTGGGGTACGTGTGTGACCATCACCAGATCTACTCGATAACAAATTCACCTGTTTCTGAAGCATTTGGTGTGTCTCATCCTCAGCTACTGACATTGCCACCTCTCAGCAGCCATACTAGTTTTTTCTACTGTACGCTGTGCTTGTACAATAGGCAAAGTTCTCATGAAATAAATTTTTCCATGCCTTTTTCTTTACAAATAAATAAAAATAGAGCAGGTTTATTTTTCAGAGCAAATATTATGCACGTCAGAGCTTCCTCCTGTGCATGAAGATGATTTTGTCTCCGCTGTGCAAGTCTGTGGAGTCAGGACTTGGCAGAGATGCTTAAGGATGTGTCGCTCATGGGAGCCCATGGTCCCCCACAGACACTTGTGTTAAACACCATCACTCACTCTGAAAATCCAGCAGGAAACTGCTATTCCAGCAGGGATTCGCAGCCGTGAAAGGCTCCTTTAATCTTCTGCACTCACAGTTTTGGAGTTTCAGGCTGGTTTGGGGCTGCTGCAGCCGGGAGAGGCACAGCCAGGGCACCCGGTGCTCTGCTCGCAGGCACATCTGAGATTATCCCTTTTTGACAGTCTCTGTGCAAAACCGTAATCATAACAATAATGAGACATCCCTCAGGATTTCCTTTTAATAAGTGAACATACAGCAGCAGTTGTAAACTGTCTTGGTAATGTCACAGCCCCTTTGGGAAAGGTGAAGGGCAGGGGACCTCCGACGGCAGGCGAGGATCGGGGACTACGGCGAAAACAAGGTGTCCTGTGTTTTAGACCCTGCACGAAAACCCATCGTGGTTGCAAGGCCGCGGGGGATGAGTCAGTCTCCAGGACTGCTACACATGTTGGATTTCAAGGAAAGGTCAGCCAGGAACAAGGTCAAAACAAGCTCGATGCTGCGAGGCGCAGAGAAAGGTTAATGCAAAGGGCTGCTGGCATCGGCGTGGTCAGCTGGCCGTGGAGCAGGGGCTGGCCAGGAGGGCTGGGGAGGGTTTGCGCTAATTCTATTCCTATGTATAATTAGCTAGCATCTTTGATAGCAATTTTCCCTGTGTGTCTGTGGCTGTATGTATTGTAGGTAAGGTCTCATTTTTGGCTGCCGTGTGACTGTGCCGTGTGCCTTGGGGTGGTGGCTCCCCAGGGCTCGAGCTCAGCCTGTGGATGTGGAGGGGGAGCAGTGTTTCCAAGAGCCTGTATTTTCTCTGCCTCTGGAATTAGACATAATATCTAGGTGGTGCCCTGGATAAGGCAGACCCGCTGCTGATGAAGGTCTGTAGTGCTGAGAGCTGTGAATGGAGCTGGTGTTTGAAGAGAGAGTGAGGGACAGGTCAGCCCCATTTCTTTCTGCGTTGTTTACACCTTTTATTCTCAGTATCCCTGTGACAATAGAGAGCTTGAACCGAATTCTGCCTTTGCAATCATCCTTTGTACAGGGTGAAGTTCACAGTTTGTTACTATGCAGAGGCAAAAGCAAATTCGTGTTTCAGGTGCACTATGGATTTTAATTTTCATGGTGCACAAAGACGACAGACCATTGTGGATTCCTCTGCCCTTCCTTTGCAGGGCAAAGAGCAAATAAGCAAAATCTTCCCCTGCTCCAAATCAA
The DNA here is from genome assembly GCA_013396755.1 of Sclerurus mexicanus. Lineage (NCBI taxonomy): Eukaryota > Metazoa > Chordata > Aves > Passeriformes > Furnariidae > Sclerurus > Sclerurus mexicanus. The sequence goes on from VWZF01006550.1 coordinate 166,373, forward strand.
CCCAAGCACAGGCTGCAATGCCCTCCTGACCTGGTGATGTTTGGGATTTTGTTGGGTTTTGGACAGGTGTGAAAACCTCTGCTCAGGTATTGTTGCTGGATGCCATGAAGTAACCTGGCCCACCAAATGTAAAATTAGGCTTTACCCACATGGCTGATGTTGTTGGGTTGCAGGAAGCCTTGTTGAACCTGCTGTAATGTCTTTGATGGAGTGTGAAAACATCAAGGAAGGAAATTTAGGGTTGCTTTTGTTGTGGTTTTTTTTTTTTTTAAAGTATTGCGTTATTTATCTTTATTGCTGTTTTACTCTTCCTCTCTCTGGATTTTGCAGAGTACAATGGAGGGGACATTGCTATTTAGTTATTTTTTTTTCTTTCAGTATCTGGTATTATGCATTTTTCAAATGTAAATGCAAATAACCAATTTCTCCATTCTTAGTCCCTTGGGATGGGAAACCTAAAGGCCATATTCTTCCTTGAGAGGGCAATTTACCCTTCCAGCTACCTTAAGTGTTAGCTGGAAACATGAGGCTAAAGGCTCCTGAATACTGAGCTGAGACTTCTCTTGAGGTTCTGGTTTATTTGGAAATTGAATTTGTAATATTTTTTTTCTTTCAAAGGTTATGCAACACTTTAAGCCTCAGATTTTAGGTCACTCTGCCTTTTACAGCCAGATCTGCCTCATCCGTAAGAAGGCTCCCTGAAGACTGCAGGACTCAGGCTTAGTGTTACCCAGGAAAAATGTGTATAACAGGTGTATTATGAAGTAGTAGGTAGGTAATGTAACCGTCTGTTATCCTGATGAGTGCGATGGGAACCGTGTTGCTGTATGGTTGTATGCACTTGAAGCCTTTTTTTACAAAATAATCCTAATTGCCCTGGGCTGAATGATGCCAGGGGCTTAGAAATACCTGCCAGTACTCACAGAGGGAGCCAAGAAAAGTCAGGTGGAGAAATCAGGGAGATTGGCTCTCATGCAGAGTTTGTGTTTGAGGCACTGCTAAATCTAGCGAAGGATTAATACCAAAATAATCCTGCTTGTCCAGGATACTCGTGACAACATGAAGGTTTAAGATCGGTGTGATACGCTTTAGGAGGAGAGGAATAATAAATTCGCAAGTCACCAGAGATAGAAACCAATTGCTATTCATCCTGCATCACACCTGAGCTTTCCTATGGTTTGTTTCCTGTGCCAGTGATATGAAAGATCCCATTCCACTTCAAGTCTAGCATCATTTCAGTGCCAGCTTTCACCAGAATCCATAAAAATGCTACAAATCTAGCAAAAATCCCCCTATTGCTCAAAATCAATTCCTCTAACCATCTGAAGAGCTTCATCCTGGATCCAGGCAGTCTGTGCCGTTCTCTGGTGCCTTTAGGATTCTGGCTGCAGAAGTTACAGTGAAATGAGAATGGGAGTAAGGTGGCACTTGGGAGGCCAGATGTGTTGTGGGTTGGTTTTTTGATTGTTTTTTTTTTTGTTTGTTTGTTTGTTTTTTTAACAAAAGCTGGTGACTAGTCACTGGTGACTGCTTAAACATCCAGCTCTTGTTAATCTTTTGCCATTATATGTGCGTGATGGAAAATATAACCTGTGTTTTTGCTGCTTTTTTTTCTGTGTTTGTGATCAGGTGTGTCAAGATACTGTGGTGTTTTGCACTGTGTTGAGACCTGATACCCCAGCCATGTAAAAGGGTGTGGGGCTGCCATGGCTTCTGCTCCTCACCTTGTGTTCAGGGGTTCTGGAACTGATCTGACACCCACCCCAGCCTGTCCTCTCTCTCTCTACCCTCACTGACCTCATCAGGGCTCGAGTTTTCTGAGCATTTGGCAAGATGCTAAGCACTTAGAGAATCCATGATACATGGAAACAGGACTTCTTCCTTCAAAGCCTTTTTCCCTTATTTATCGTTCAGTGCTCTGGATGTGAGCTGGTCTATGTCTCCTGTAAGATGAGACCCATGAGTCAGGGTTGTTTGGATTTTGGATGAGCCTGTGGCTTCAGTGGTGCTATTTTGACCATGCTGAGAGTGACCATAGGCGTGGTGTATCCTACTCACCCTCCATCCCCGAGGCCACTTTGTCTCCATCTGCCTGCACCCCGTGCATCTGCAGAAATAACCCAGAGCAGGGCCCCTTGTGCTCCACTGGCCTGGTGTGAGGACCCCAGCAGATGCCTGGGGAAAGGCTGGGGTCTCAAACACTGAGACATATCTCCAGGTCTCTGTGGTGAAGGTGCTGGTGTGGGGTGGTGAGGGCACCTGCAATGGTTAAGGATCCGGTCAGCTTCAGCTCCTCTCCAGCAGTGGAGAGCTTGCTTTCCCAAAAAGCACTTACGTTTTTAAGCCATTTATTTTCCGGGGCACTGAGTCATTAAACATTCCTGCTTGTGTTCTGTTGGTTTTACCCTCAGTAGGAGCAGAGGGAATTTATTCAGTGTCTCAGCCCAGTAATGGAGGGGCTGAGTTGGTGCTTGACTGCCTGACTCTGCAGGCAGAACCACGGATGTTGCTGCCCATGACATCTTTCTAGTGAAGTGGGATGTCAAAATCTGAGATCCTTTTCCACTTAGTGTACAAGAGCATTAGAACAAAAGGAAACAGAAAGCAGCCTTGCATCACAAAAGAAACTAAACCAAAACCCCTCTGGCTAAAGGTTTATTTTTAATGTTATGAGCAATTTCAGTCAGAAATTGGATGACACACTTTACCTGAATGTTGATGGATCTGCTGGGGTCAGAGAAATTATGTTGGTTTACACCAGCCTTGAATGTGATCCTTCATCTTTTGTTTTTGGTTTTATGTTGGTTTTGGTTTTTTTTCCATTCCAACTGTGTTCACAACAGATGGTGATTATTATGTTTGTTCAGATCAATGGCTATTAAAAAAAAAAAAAAGCCAAGGCAGAAAAATCCCACAAAAAATGCCCTTCAACTCAACAGAGTCACCCGGGGTTTAGCTGTAGCCTCTGGGTTTTCATTTGGACAATGTTAAGTTATAGTAACTTAAATGGAATTTTTATGAGCAATTGTTTTGCCATGAAACAAGATCTCCTGTGGCACTGACCCAGGCAGATACCTGCCCTTTGGACATGCTAGCCAGCTCTTTGAGCTGCCCCTGCTCTGGTGGGACACACTGCTGAGGGGGGAGATGCTACCTGACTGGCAGGTGCCGTCAGGGGTGTCTGGACCTGCTCCTCACCTTGCTCTCCTGGCAAAGACACTTGTTTACAAAGCAAATATTTCAGAAGCATGAGGGATTCAAAATGTAAAAATAAATTATTTGAGATGGAATCCAAAATAATCTGTTGGTGTAGATGGGAATATCAGGAATGAGCGATTATTGGAGGTTGAGACTGAGGCTGGAGGAGATGGATACGGGTGGCAGTGGGAATAGGAGAGCTGCAATTCCCCCTACGTGCAGATGTAAATGCCATTCTCCAGCATTTCCTCCTGAGTTCAGTCTTGGACTTCACTGTGTTTTCTTTACTTGCTGGTTTTCTCTCAGCAAAGACTTCTGTGCTAGGATCCACCCCTGGGGTGTGAGGACACACAGATAATCACTGCTGACATCTCTCCAGAGCTGCCCTCAGGGTTTTTTCCAGTGATGCAGAGCACTGCCAGTCTCAAGGATTGAGGGTTTCTTTTGGAGCAAGGATTTACTTGGGTGCAATAGCTTTGTTGGTCCTGTGAAGACTAAAGCATAGTCCTTGGTGATATTTGAGAGATGAATGAGTCATTTGTGGCCAGCCCTGCTCCCTGCATTCAGAGACAGGATTTGTGCTGCCTTCACTGCTGTGTGATCACAGTCCTTTATCCTTCTTCTCCACATCTCCCCAAGACAAGCTGATGGCCGAATGGGACATGGAGCTGCTCTGCATTGCCTGAGAGCACTGCCCAGTGCTCAGCCTGTGTGCTGAGTGCTTGGCAAAGGCTCTCAGAAGGAAGGGAAGGCTGTACGAATGCTTAAAATTGAAGGGATTTTAGGAATAATAATAATAAATGTAACAAAGCACTTTTATGTGGGTTGGAGGAAAACACAAATTAATGTGTTTCCCTGAGTGAAGAGAAGCAGAGGGAGGGGATGGTGCGTTTGGCCAGAGGAGGTGCTTTGAGAAGGACAAGGAGAGGTGCTGCAATCACTGGGGTGAATCTGGGCTGGGCACAGGGCAGGCAGAGGTCATGGGGCTGTATGAGGTGGCACAAAACCAGAGAGTGGTCGGGCACTGCCCAGGCTCCCCAGGGCAGTGGGCACAGCCCCAAGGCTGCCAGAGCTCCAGGAGCGTTTGGATGATGCTCTGGGGCACAGGGGGTGACTCTGCGGAATGGTCCTGTGCAGGGCTGAGGGTTGGACTCCGTGATCCTTGGGGGTCCCTTCCAGCTCAGCGTGTTCTGTGATTCTGTGATTATGAGGTGGTAGAATAGAACCCCAGTCAGTTTGTCTGTGTCTTACCTTGACTCCCAGCCTCCTTACCCTGAGATGTTTCTGTGCAAGAATGATAGCTCTTCCATTTCAGTGCAGGTGTTTCCAGGTGTATTTGCTCACAGTCAGCTCAGGTCGATCTCTCCTCAAATATTGTGAGAGTTTTTTTGGATGTTTTTGATCAAGTCTGATTGCAATGGCCTGTTCAGACAGCAGAGCCACTTCCTGCTGTCGCTGGAGGAGGCTGCAGGCTCTCTCCTGCTGTGGACAGCTTGATCTGTCCTCTTCTGGGCACTAAAGATGAATATTCTTTTAATTCTATTACAGAAGAGCAGAAAGGAAACAATGTGTTGGGAGAAGGTGGGAATAGGGAACAGAATGAGACCAAACATCACTGGTGTGCAGTTTAGGTTTTTTTCCCCTCTGTAATGTCGTTATCTGATTTGTAGAAAATTTGTAATTTTGTCCTTCAGTTTTGGCTGCAATATAAGAAAGATATTGANGGCTGGGAGTTTCCTCGATGCTTAGTTCCCAGCCCAGCCAACTGCAGGTACTCCTGCTCTCTCAGCACCGAAATCCACACACACTGAGCAGGGAGTGCAGGGTTTGTTGATGGATGCAGTCCATGTACTCATTTTCACACGCTGGTGGGATGGTCCCTGCCCTCGATTAGCTAAACCTCTGCCTTGGCTTTAGAGCCATTTTCAGATCATTAATCTCAGAGCTCTGGGAATCCCCCAGCACTGGGAGGTGTGGAGGAGAGAAACAGAAACAGCTATTTACCAACCCCTGCCTTTTCCTTTGAAGATTCAACCTCAGGTACCATGGGAGGACTATAGTTAGTTCCGTGTATTCTGAGTATTGAATTTGTTCAATACTCACAATAGCACGTTTTTTACAAGGACTAGCTTTTATCCTTGCATATTTGGAAATTACTGGAGCTGAGGCTAAAACAATCTGTTCTCCTGTGGAAGCTGTAGTGTTGTATTAAAATAGAATATCTCACCTCCAGGGGTGTTGTATTTCAGAATACATGCCCCCATTTTGTGTTAAATGATAAAGCACAGTAATAAAATATGTTCTTGCTATTTTATGCCCTGTAATATTTTTCTATTTGCATAACTATTAAGGTCTTCTAAAAAAGCCAAACCTGAATGGGGCAGGTGAGAGTGTGAGAGAGGATGGGGTTGTGTGGACAGGATTTTGGACTGGAAGGAGCGTGGCTGAGAAGGGTGTTTTTCACAGGAAGGAGCGTGGCTGAGAAGGGTGTTTTTCAAAGATAAACCTTACACAAGAACAGTCATTATGTTGGAAACCTTCCTTTGGCTTCCCAGGGAGAATAGTTACAGGAACTTTGTGTGGGCTGGAGCGTTCATAGGTGAAGATCTGTAAGACATGTGCTTCTTAAAGCCCAAATTCAGATACAGCCATTTCACAAGTGAAAACCAGTTGGTGCTGTGGACTGGATCACTGGTGAATAATGGCCCATGTCACAACAGGATCATGCTGTTTCCTTTAATTGGTGACCTTTGTTCAGAAGGGGCCCAGGACACTCTGTACAGCAGGAGCAGATTTTGCAAAGTGAAATGTGGAGCTCAGGAGAGCTGATCTGAGAAGCAGCTGTGCTGTCTGCAACTTGAGAAGTTGCTCCTCATCATGACTGATTTTCCTGAAAGCAGAAGTGCATTTGGCAGTTAAAGTGACATTATTTCAGGTCTTTGGCATTTGTAAAAGATGCTCTTGCGTCTCTCTTCGTCTCCTTTTCTCCCGTGGTTCCCCCCTTCTCTAAGCTGCATAACTGTCATAAATTGCCTACAATGGGCCTTTCTTTAAGGATAATTTGTTATTCTCCAAGATAAACTCATTCACATAGTCTGCTCATCAATTTGTAGCCCCATCTTGAGAGTATCAAATACTGAATCTTGTTCTGACACTTTAGCTGCGTATTAATAGTATTATAATGAGGATTATAGTTCTGGGGTTTGCAAGCCCGAACCAGACACTTTGCTGGTGCCTACAGGCACTGAGTTTTTGGATGTCCCTTGAGCGTGTTCATTGCAGAGCTGGAGTAACGGCAACTGTGATACATCTGTTGTGCTTCAGTGTGTTTCAACTCCAGTGTCTTAATCCAGGTTGGTCAAGGCTCAAAGAGCAGTGTGTGGTGGATCCCAGTCCTGTTGGGATCCTGCTCTGTCCCACCAACACCTGCTCTGTCCCTGGACATTGGCCCATGAGTCTGTGCACTCCTGGGCTGTGGATGGGCAGAGGAAGGTTGATATACAACTTCCACATAACTCTTCCCCTGCCCTCTGAGGACAATCCTAAGGAAACACCAGTTTGGGTCTCAAGAGCACTCTCAGAACAAACGGAGTATTGGGACTTGTTGAGCAGAAATACAGGAGGAAAAGAAGATGCCATCATATTGCTGCAGACATCCATGGATTGTTGTGTCCTAAGTGTGCTAAATAAAACTGGAAGTGGTACAGAGATAGGCTGTGAAGGTGGTGATCAGAGAGAGAAAATACCTTCAGTGTACAGAGTGGGTGAGCAGAGGAGAGCTCTTTACTGTAGAAAAGGGATGATTAAGCAGGAACGTGATAAACATTGATAGAACCATGAATAAGGTAGAAGGAGAGTGACTGTTCAAGTACTTCTTCATCACCAGACCTAGAGGCAGCAGATGAAGTGTGGAGGCTCAAAACAGGCAGAAGAAGATATTTCTTTCTGTGAGCGGGCAGCGAGCTGTGGAAATCATCACCTCTGGGTGGGTGTGAGAAGCTGATGTGAGTTTGGAAATCTGCTGGAGGCATTTGTGGAAGAGTCACAGAGCAAGGCTGCTTAAGGAGCTTGACTCAGGAGATCCCTCATCACGACTTGTGCAGGTGGCTGATTATTCTGGGTACACTCCTTATGCACTGAGCTTGTTTTGATCTTCCTTAGACCTTCAGCATAGGCCGTTGGTGAGCACCTGGCGAGGCGGCCGCTCCGACTGGGTCAGTGTGCCGCCTTACATTTCCCTGGGGAAAGGGCAGAGAGGAAGCTGAAAGCACCTGGCAGGCCGGGCCGAGCTCTCCCCAAGCCACACTGCTTTCCAGAGGGGTCGTGGTCTGGGAAGAAGGAAGCCTTTCAGAAAGTTGACTTAGATGGGATTCTTTGTTCTTTTTTTTGGTTGATTGATTGGAAGCTCCTGTAGGATGCTGAAGAGCTCTTGCCCCTTGTTCTCTGCAAGAAAATACTTTTTTTTCTTAAATTACTGGAGTAAGAGGCTTTGTGCTGGTGTTGCTGAAAACAGGGGGATACCTCTCACCGTCTTTCCACATTCTTTCCTGTTCTTTCAACTCCTTCAAATGATATTTCCATTCTGTAGTCTGAATGCCTCTCTGCAGTCTGATTCCCTTCTTGCACTGTTCAAAATTGTGAAAAAACCTTATTAAATCGAAGTATTTAATTGAGGTGAGGTGCAGGGAGCAGCAAGAGCCGTGCCTGGAAGAAAAATACACTGTTGTTCCATTGCTCTGGGGCCCTGGAGAAGCATGGTTCATCTAGCAGCGGGCTCAGTACAGATGCAAATTTTATACCTTCATCTGCTGTTAACATCAAAAACAGATACAGCATCTGTAGGACTACAGTGGCTGTGTTACAGTCTGAGCTCATTTGTCTTTGTTCTGCAGTTCCAGTCCTCACAGGCACAATTTCCAGTGACCCCATCTTAGTCTGCCTGGTGTTGGAGGATCTCTGTGGTTTACCCTTCCCCTTCCAGGAAAAGTGGTGGCTTTGGCACATGTCATCCACATAATGAGCATAAACTGCCTACAATGATCTTTTTTCCTTCCATAAAAAGAAAGCACCCTTTCCCCTCTTTCTTAATAAAAAACAAAAAAAGAATGAAATAAATAAATAGAACATCTAGACAAAACCCAATAGATGACAAACTGCCTTCTACCTGCAGTTTCCCTATTAGCTAATTATAACACGCATTTGCCCACAGGCTTTTTTTAAAGCAGACTGTTGCTATTCCCTTTCTGTACAAGGTTTTTAGTCACTGTACATCTTGTGTCTTTAAATAATGTATTAGGAACATTTTCGAGTCTGTAAGTGCTTTTTTAATGAGTGTGAAGATTTTAATGGGACTCGATTGCTTTTCATGACATTTCAGAGTGACTTAATTGTAACAATGTTGAGAGGCTGTGTTTTAAAGTTTGCTGAGTATGTCTGGTGCAGATTGTAGTCAAATGCTTTAAAGACAGAATGGCTGATGAGATCAGATACTTTTTTTTTTTTTAATGTCAGCTTTGTTAAAGAGGCGAGCCTGCAAAGTTGGCATGGAAGAAGAAAATGAAGATTTTTGAGGTCCAAACCGGTGGTGGTCACCCATTCAGTTTAAGGCTATTCTCACTAATTTTGAGAGACTATTTCCTGCTTTGCTTGTACTTGATGCTTCTGTAGTCAAGGATGGGGCTGTGCAGGGCTTTGAAGTTTTTTGTTACTACATTTTTTTTTTTAAAGCAACAGCTGGATTTGATACAGGAATTGCATTCAGCTTTTGGTACATTTAGGCAAATTTGCTCAAGTGTTACAAACTGTTTTGGAATGGCTTTTAATTTGTGGCCAGATAGCAGGTCAAGCATTTGTCATTATTCTCCACCAAAATGCAGGTTCAGTCCCAAGCCTCTCCCCCTTCCGGCTCCCTCCTGTCCCAGCCAGAGCAGCTCTCTGGAAGAGGGAAATGTTCAACATGAGAGAGCCCAAAGGAGTCAAGGTATAACCTGCTTGTACTGCTTTCATTATACAAACACCCTGTACACAGGAAGGGAGAAAGGAAATAAAATAGCATTATGAAAACACTGAGGCAAAAGAATATTGAAGTGAGCAATGTGAATGAGCATGAAGTTATTTGCATTTCTTCAGTCTTTTCTTCCCAAAGACTTAACAGCGTTCTCTGAGCACAAATGAAACAACTTGGAGAGCTCTCCTATGGGACAGGGCAGTCCTGGGACTATTCAGTGACTTGCTCAAGGTCAGCTGCAGCATATGGGGCAGAAGCAGACTTGTATCTGCACAACTTGACTCTGTGGATTTAATTAGGCAAAGGGGCTGCTTGTTTCTGGCAAGGCTTCTAGAAGTGACAAAACTTTTTGTTTAAGAAAAATAGAACTATAATTTAATTTGAGTTAGCACCAACCTACATCTAAAGTAACTTCCTGAATGCAGAATTAATTCTAATTTTAAAACAAGTGCAGTGTTTAAGCATTTTGAGGGAACTTGAGAGCTAAACCTGGCTTTTCCCATGAATGCCGCAGGGAAAGGAATTGGAATGAGTCGGTCAATTTGCATGTGAAGTTATTAGAATGTGGCAGTGTTAGATTTCACTTGACTTGCTCAGAGGTTGTTATGATCTCCTGTGCCTTGGCGTGGGATTGGGGAACATCTAGTATTTGGCAACCGGCACCAGGCCAGAAACTGGTGATTGTTGCACCTGAATAAGAAGCTGTTGAAATCAGTGGAGCTCCCCTGCATTACAGAGCTGAGCATCTGCTACCCTCCATCCATCTTGACTTTGTTTTGGTGTCTCCTGAAATGCTGGTTCTGTAACCTCCACTAGCTGTTCACAACCACAAATTGCTATATATAAGCCAGTCCCTAAAACAAAATTACACCATGTGCTGTGCCTGTGGTGTACTTTGATTTTACGCAAGCTCGACGGGATGAGTGATAGTATTTGTTCTGCAGCATGGGCAAGCCAGGAGGGCCAGACTGCCGACAGTGGGCTTTCTGTAGAGGCAGAGTTGAAGGCTTTTGGAGGAACATCATGTCTCTAAGTTGTCAGTAACATGCATTGGGCCTTTTAGCCTTGATTATAAAATTAAATTGTTTCCACTGAAGAAATAAGGGGAAAAATACTCATTTAAGAAAGAAGTCACATGAGAAGGTATTTGGGGAATGAGGAATCCCTTCCTCACAGCCTGGTAAGTCAGGATCATCTCAAATGGTTCATGTTCCTGGTGTGCCCATACCCCTCAAATTTTGGTCTGCTGGGAGGGCTGAATTACAGGGTTGGACAAATCCTGCCCAGAGGCTGCTGCAGGCTTTCATCTTTGCTCCTTTCCTCTGATGAATATCACTGAGGAAGAGATGCCTGAACTAGTCCTTGAAAAGAAACATGAAGGAGAGCTTGAATAGATCTGCAGCCTTGCTGAGCCTGCCCAATTCAGGTTCAAGTCACTTGGCACCACAGCTGCTCCTTGTGTGCTTAAAATGACATGGGTGGACATGTACCAGCCACGGTCACCAGTAAGCAGATTCACCTCAGGTGAACCTGGTGGGCGGATCTTTCTTCAGCGCAATCTCCTGAATCCTAAAAAATCCCTCTGCTTTTGGGGATGCTGGACACTTGTCTGTCTCTCTCTGTTAGCCAGGAGTGCTCACCAGCCTGTAAGCTGGCCTTTATTTTCCTCTCCAGGCTGGGATTTAAAGAATATGTATTGAGGATCTCTGTTTAACCTGTGGAGAAAGGAAATGTTTCTGTTAGGGCTAAAAGCCCCTGAGGAGATGATAACTCCTGCATTTGCTCATCCCTCACAGGACCCTCGCTCACTTTCAGAGGGTGAGTGCTCATCAGTGCGATTTATAGCATTGTCTGCTTATCAAATGAGATGTCTGCAGAGAGGCCCCTCCGTCTCCCTTCCCAGCCACTCTCCCATTAAGCTCTGGCCTCCAGCTGCCTCCAGTTATATGTGTTTGCACGGCAAGAGCACTGGGATAAGGATGTTTTTATTTCCTTTTGAGCCTTAGCACTGCTGATCTGCGCAGCACCTGGCTCCCAGGGGCACCGGGCTCCTCCTAAGGATGAATGACAAATAACAGCAGGGTGGAATGGTTTAGAAGGTAAAATAAAGGAAAGTGGGTACACAGAGCGCCCCTTCAGCAGCGTTTAGGGGAATGCTCCATACCATGCAGGATTAGACTGTAACCAGCTGTAAACCCAGGCTTTAATAATTAGTGGCTCTTATAATTGGAGATTAGCCTCAAATGCTCCTGCCTGTATATACATGATGGAGCTTGAATAGAAGGTGTCTATTGAGATGTAACATGAAAATGACAGAAACATCCACTGACAAAATACACCTAGGCAGTCTTGATTAGATTAAATCAAATGGTTACAGTATCTGAAGCCTTTAGCATTTACGGGGCATCCTAATGGCCCTGAAAGCTTCCCCAAATCCTATTAGATCGGTTAATCTCATTGGAGAATACATTCCAGGTCTACATAAACTGCATTGTTGTAATACTTTCTGTGGTTGCTAGCTCTGTGGAGTCCATCATAATGCAGTGCCCCAGAAAAGTTCAGGAAAACAAATAAAAACAAACAAACAACCCAAACAAACTACCCCAAAAACAAACCAAAAAAGCTGACCCAAACTCTTGAAAATAACTTGGAAGTTGGCAGGGTAAAGTGCAGTTGCAGGTCAGGGATAACTGATAATTGCATTGCCAACAGATAAAAAATAAAGGTATTTTCCTCATCATTGTACTGCATTTTATTTGTCCCACTTTGGAAGAATTGCTGTATTAATTCCTTTGGATCCTCCATGTGCCCTTTCCAGATGACTCCTTATGGCTCAAATAATTGAGATCCTCCCAGTTATGGCTGGGAATGCGCTGGGAAAACTGTGGTATGGAGAAAGGAGAAATTGACTCCCATGCTGGACGCTCAGGTGAGCTGCTGGGACTGATGCCACCCTCCTTGCTTTGCTCAGGGCTCAGTGTGTCCCAGGACACGGTGACCAAGTGCGGGCTTTTTCAGGGAGTGCACCCCCAGGGTGCAGAGATGGAGCAGAACCCTCTTTGAGCATCCAGCCCCTGCCTGTTGGGAATCACTTCTGAGAGTGCAGTGCTGTAATCTGGAGCTCAGAGCTCAGCTGTGCAGGAGGAACAGGGTGAGTTATTTCACTGGGTGCTACTCCCTCGTCCCACTGCAGCACAGCTGCTGGACTCTGATTTGCTTCATCTCCTCCTCCCCATTCTTGTTCCTGGATTAAGCACCAGCCTGTTTAGCACAGCAGCCCTCTCTGGTGTGACAGGTGAGGTGTCCCCTCATCTGTCCCATCCTCTACTCCCTCCTTGCCTGTCCCTGCTGTGTGTGTCTGTTTTCCTACAAAGTGATGCACTGATCCTCACTCTCCTGCACCTCTGGGGACTTGTGACTGATGTGGCTCTGCTGCAGCATCAGTTTAAGATTTGTACCCCAGTTATCTCTGCCCCATGGCCGCTTCTCACACCCTTTCTAGCTTGTAGAAGTAAGAGCCAGTTCCCATACCCTGCTGTAGGAAAGGGGCTGGATTCTGGCACTAAATGAGATTAAAGCCTCCAGTGTGGTCACTATTCTGCATTGCGTATGGATGTCTCTTGTGACTTTTAAAGAAACTCAGAGTATTCCAGGGAGACCTGATTGCAGCCTTTCAATACTGTAAGGGGGCTTGTAAGAAAGAGGGGTAAACTTTATGGTAGAGCCTGTACTGGTAGGACCGGGGAGAATGGTTTTAAACTAAGAGGGTAGATTCAGACTAGATATAAGGGAAAATTTTTTACAATGAGGGTGGTAAAACACTGGCACAGGTTGCCCAGAGCGGTTGTGGATGCCCCATCCCTGGATACTTTCAAGGTCAGGTTGGATGGGGCTCTGAGCAACCTGATCTAGTTGAAGATGTTCCTGCCTGTGGCAGAGAGGAGGGACTATGTGACCTTTCAAGGTCCTTTCCAACCCAAATCATTCTGTGCTTCTCTGGTTCTATATTCTGCCTCCTGCTACTCAGTTCCTGCAATAAGGAGCCTAAGTCAGAAACAATGAGACCCTCTCGGCTGCCTTGATGTGCCTTCTGGCAGAGTGTGTCCAAACACGTGGCTGGGAGATGTGGTGCTGCCTTTGCTTTCCTAGACTCGACTCCACATGCAAGCAGCAGTGTACTAAATGTAAATATGTGTATTGTGAGTGCATCTACAACCTGGCTGCCTGCAGTTAAATAACAATTAGATTTGCTTGTTCACCATTTGGCACTTAGCAGTCTCATAATTAGTAACTGCAAACCAATAGAGAAAATGAAGCAAATACCTAATTTTTGTAATACTGTCCTGCTTCATGACTGTCTGCAAAATCATAAACTCCTGCTTGTAAAACAAAGCAAACACTTCAGTATTTTGACAGATGTTATATATAAAAAAGATCTAAGCTTCTGTATTAATTTGCTGCTCCTTGTGTTGTCTTTTTTTTTTTTTTCATTGAATCCATCCATGGTTGGTGTTATCTGCTTTGGATTAAATTGCTGCTCTGTTTGTTTTTGCTTTTTCCATGTGGTGCTGGAAGTGGAGAAGCAGGCCCACAGCACCAGGGCTCCTCTGGGAGCAGTGGCAATTCCACGTGTGGATGGGCAGGTGTCTGTTATCCTTTCATGTCTCCCACTGATTTCGGGGGAAGTTATGTATCCACAGGAGTTGCTTGCCAGCTACCAGGTTTTGAGAAGTGAGTGTGATTGATACCAAGCCAAATGAAAACATGCCAATTACTTTGCAAGGAGACATGGGATTGCTTTAAGGGAGTGTGTTTTGGGTCAGTGTCTCCAGGGGCTAGAGAAAAGAATCCCTGTTCATGTGAAAATGAAAGAATTTGCAGTATGAGTTACCGAGGGACTGTGCATGGAAAATGCAACAGTATTGTCATCTCTGCATAGCAAACAAGTAGGTGCATCATTTGGCTGGGAGCTTCCTGGTGTTTGTGTTATCCTGGGACCAGGTCTGCTGTTCTGAGATCCTTCAGTGTTCTCCTGTGTGCTCACTCCAGCACAAAGGCAGGAGGGTTTGCCCAAGGCTCAGTCCCAGGGGGAGGTATCCAGAACATCCCATGATCAGCTTTCTCCTGGCTCCTGAGGAACCAGATATGGAGAACACATGGGGATGCTCCCACTTTTAGTTTCTGTTACTCATAGTTCATTTGCTTTCTTGCTGAAGCACTTCACTTTCTTGATCACTGTTCACTTTGGATGGGTTTAAAACCCCTTTTGGGAGCAGTAGCTTGGGTAGACTCATTGATTTCAAGCATGAAGTCTTCCTTGCTCCTTTGTAGTAGCTGAGGCTGCAACTGCTCCCAGTGATGGGGTTCATCATTTGCACTTGGATGTGCAAAGAATGGGAGCGTAAATCTGAGCTGGTCACCCAGGGCTCTCCTGTAGCTGGGATAAGAACCAGGCACCTCTGGAGAGGTTTGGCTGAGTTTCCAGCTGTTTCTCTCCACTAAGTCTGGAGCCTCTGCTACTTCCAGTTGCTTATTTAATGAAGCCAAATTCAATCAGAAGTGCAGATCTCTAATTAATATTGGAGCAAGTTCTCTCTCACACATTTGTAATTTCTTCCCTTGCCACTCCCTTTTGAAATAATTTATTTTCTCTGCTTAAAGCATTCCTGTATATTCACTGTTATTTTTCTCACAGTGGTGTGTACTGCAGTCACTAAATCAAATTTATAATGGTGGAATTAATTTAGTAGATTTCTTCCATTTTCTCTCCACGTACATTAAAAAAAGAGAAGTTCTTTAAGTTAACCTAATGTAACTGGATTTGTTTTCACTTTATTAGCTTTGGAAGGGGTTCTCTTGAGGACCTTAGTGTCATTAAATTATCTGAGGAGCAGATCTGCTTCAGTCTGATGGGAATTTTTAACAAGAGCAATGTTTTCCCATTTCAGAGTGAGTAAATACTTTACAGAAATCCAGGGGGCTGATGCTCTGCTGCATTACCAGTAAACATGAAGTGAAAAACAGCTGGCAGAGTGGAGAGGAGACAGAGCATATAAAGAGCTGGTGTGCCTGCTGATCTGCACAAGGGCTGACACTTGGGTGTATTTTTGTGTCTATTTTATCTGTTCAGAAGTTTTTAGCTCTTGGCCAACTCTGAAGCAGTCTTGGTTTCAGTATTTAGTGTGAGCTGGGTATCTGACCTTCACCCTGTACCACTTACAAGGCGAATGGGAGCCCTGGTGACTTCATGGGGGTGTGACATGCCTGGGAATAGATACTCCCTGTAGACACTTCCTGTCCCCTGAAGCTTTGGGCCACAGCCCTTGTGCCCACAGCATGTTCAGCAGAGCAGGGGCTCACTCTCTCAAAGGTGACAGGAGCAGGTTGATGGATATCACACCCTCCATGCAGCAGGTGAGACAGACACGTGGTGGAGTGTCCTTTCCTTTGGAGATGAGCCCTGCTCCTTATTTGTGCTGTGTAAGGAAAACAGCCAAATACGAGCCTTGTCACGAAACTAATTTTCAACTATTTGATTATCCAGAAGCATTTTGGTGCAGATAAATATTTCTGACCCTGGTCAGCACATTATTACTTTGACCTCTCACCCCTGGCAAACCGCTGTCTGCATCCTCCCAGGCTGGATGGCTTGGAAATTATTATCAGTGACAAGTAAAAGACTGCAGAGAAATAAACAATGGGGACCTGTGAGCTTGCCCTTGTAAACCGCGGTCAGGCATCACCCGAAAAGCACCCAGAATACAGACAGAGCAGTGCTCTGCACAGTCCTCTGCAGGCATGCTCACAGAGGGCTTTCAGAGGCTATAATGCATGTTTTGATAATGTCTTAGCACTGCATTTTTTTAATGTACTTCCTTTTTTTGTTAAGGTGCCTTTCAAGCCGAGTCAGTGCTGGCTTTCCATAAAGATTCTGTGGTGCTTCCATCATATAGGTTGAAAGTGGTGTGTGCAGAAGTGATTCTGTCAATATATATTTTTATGTATTATTCAGCTCCTGTTGTTTGTATTTGCCAAGGAGGTTTGCGTGCAATCTGCCAGGTTAGTTTCTTAAAAGCTTGGATGCTGAGTTTCAGTTTTCATCTAACTCTTCCCCCATTTAGGAATGAGCTGTCAGGAGTGGTGTGTTTTTGTTCAGTGCTGTGCAAGGCCTGGATGTCCAAACAGGAATGCGACAGGCGGAAAAAGCATAAATGTGCATTTTTTTAGTTTAAAAAGAATTAATAAGTTTTTGAGGTAGATTTTGTTTAGCAATGTTGGTGTCAAAGCAAAGTACACCATGGTTCTGCACTGTGGTAGCTGAAATTTGAATAAGGTCCTGTTTTTTCATCAGCCATCACTTGGAGGTTGAGATGAGCCAAAAGGCTTTTTGCATGGAATCTACTGTTTGACTGAATTAGCACCATGAAGGCAACAGCACCGGGGTGAGAGGATTATGGTTTGGATGAACACCCAGAACTAATCTGCTTCCATGATTCGCTGGGTACAGTTGGGAAGAAAGCTAATCCAGAGGGAAGCATTTCACTCTTCCCCCCATGTGCACTGGAGATCACATTGTCCTGAATGACCCCACTTTCCTCTGACACTGCTGTGTTACAAACTGCTGCAAAAAATGTGTCTGTGGTGCCCCCGTGTTACCTTTGGGGTGTTCCTAATCCCATTGTCATGGAGGTCCTGGCAAAACGTCTTGCTCAGTTTGCCCTTTTCTTGCTGGTGCTTAATGAAACCCCAGGAAAAGCGTAAAATTAAATTTGGATTTACAGAATTCACCTCTAAAAAGCATTTTTACTTTTGTGGTGATGCACTGGTTTTCTGGGTATTGGGTGTAAAATCCTATTGATACCTTTGCTGAGATCTGTTTTTCACCACTTGGGAAGTATTGGGGTGGATGTGATGGTGTTCTGGTGAAGGGGGATGTGTGGGAGGGGCTGGGGGACTTGAGTTCACTTTCTCTTCTGGCTTGGTCCCATGTAGTCACGTAAAGAACAGCTGCGTCTGGGCTGAGTCCTCACTCCTGAAGTTCCTCATGGCAGAGCACCTCTGATGATCTTTAGACAAAGTATACCAAAAACAGCATGTGGTGCTGGGAGGGGAATTTAGATCCAGAAATCTGATCTCTTGCTTTCTCTGCACTGCTCTGTAAAACAAAGAGCCCTTCCCTGCCTCACTCATGGGTGCTGATGGAAGATGCTTTAAAGATTTTTGTTGCCTAAAGAGTTTGATAATAGAAGAAATACCCAGATTCGGAAATCTGCTCTGAGGGCTTAGTCTTGGCCTGTTGGAAATCTGACTGATAGGTCCTGGAGCCCAGGTTGAGAATTTTGATCTTCATTTTAGACAGGCTCTGTTCTAGCTCAGGTGTTAATAGAGATGCTCATGTGTGTGGACAGTCCAGAGACACAAGACAGAACCTGGTGCAAGGGTTGGTTCAGGGACAGCGTTTCCTTCCCTTTGTTTCAGAATTCCTTAAAATCCTCGTATGAGGCATCAATCTTGAGCCAGGCTGAGCAAGACTACATCTTCTTCTCTACATTTCCCTTTCCCTCCATTTGACTCTTTTACCAGCTTTGCTTATATTCCTGGTATGCTTTCCAGGAGCTGCCATTAGTCATGTTCCCAAGAGTCCCTGTTTCACTCCTGGCTGTGATACATGCCATCACCAGAGGTTTTCAGTTTATTTAAAACCCTGCTGCAGCAGGTTTTCCCCCTTGCATCCCCTTCTGAACTAAAAGCACGAGGCTATTCATTATTTTCAATAAATAAGCAGTCATTTCGTTAATCCATCTTAAAAAGTATGATCCCCCACAGGTGGAGTGCTTTTTTATTACTGTTATTTGATTCCTTCTCGTAGATCATTTTTGCAGGGCTGCATCTCTTGGTCATGTTTCCTGGCTGCTGCAGGGGATGCAGCAGCTCCGCCAGCATCTTGGGTGCTCCCCAGAGGTTTGGGGTGCTCACCCAGGGACAGGGCTCAGTGTGATCTACCGCAAGGTGGGCAGGTTTCTCGTGGCAGAATGCTGCTTCTCAGCTTATCCATCAGGTCTCCCTATCAGCAGCCAGATCCCTGAGCCAGGTTTCTTGAAAACACGTTGTAGCTGCAGTTGCACAAGACAAGTAAACAATAACCTGGAGGTTCTGCTTAAATACTTGCCTAGACTAGCTTATGGCAGGTACTGCTGTCCTGGTGTTGGACTTGAGTTAGGAGTGCCATAGATCTTAATGTCATGAATACAAACTCAACTTTTACACAGCAGTAAATTTGTAGTGTTTCTGCTTCTGCCTTTAGAACTACATCAGATATAAGCGAGATAAAGATCGACGTTCCTGCTGTGGTGTAATTCTAAATGGGAAAGCAGATGATGAGATTTTAGAAGTCCTTGTTCCTAGCAGAAGATTGCACTTGGTGAATTATGCTCTTAATTTCAAAGATGAGCAAAATAAAATCACTGACATGAAAATCCTGTCTGTACCTTAAAAAAGCGCATACACGGATGTGTATAAACACACTATTGTTTAAAAAATAATAAACCTATAAAAAGCAGTTATTTGTGCTGCAGGTAACACTCATTGGCAGTGCCTGGATTTTGTTTGCCTCACATTGTAAAAAGCCCCTACCTGGGATCCCTTCCGCTCCATGCGAGCTCCTGGTGGGGCCTCCACCAGTCTGCTGGGGAAGGATTTGGCCATAGGCAGCAAAGTCCAGAGGAGCATGTGAAACATGTTCAAAGCTACTGGTTGAGAAGCTCTGAGGGATGAACAGGGAGGTTGAAAGTGGTATTTGAATGGACGAACAATAAGGCAGGGCCGGGCGGGGAGCGCAAGGATTGGAAGGCAAATTGGATCCCAGCTGGCATCATGGACCAGTGGAGGGAGCCGTGCTCTGGGGTAAGACACAGCTCTGGAGATGATCTCAGGAACTGGGGGCTGACTCAGACTGGCAGTGTTGTTGTTTGCATCCTGCAGAGGTAACAGGGGAAGGCATTTATGTGTTTGTTTTAAATTAGTTTGCCTTTTTTGAGTTCAGAGCCCTGAGCCAGTTCTGTGGAGATGGAATTACTGAGTGCATGTGTGCTGAGCATATGTGAGAGGGGAATTGAATTGCTTGGGGAGGAGTTTGTGAGCTCTAGGTACAGCAAGGAGATGAGAAAAGACAGACGTTTTGGTACTGTTTCCACTAATTTTATGTGAAAGAGTAAAATGCATCAAATTATGCTTGGAGGGGGGACGTGGTATGTGAGGCACTGAGGTGATGCCTCTCCGCATGGTAAGGAGCAGCCTATAAAAGCAAGGGCAGAAATGGGAACAGATGGTACGATTTTGGTTGGGGGAAGGTAGTTACTGGTTCTTTAAGTTTATTTTTAAGAAGCGGCTAAAGAAGGCAAGACTGATCGTGGAGACAAAACTAAGAAGAAACATCCTTGCCAACAAAGCATTGCACTCATTGCAGCATTTCCAGTGTTTTCTTAAACAACAAACCCAAAAGGTCAGATCGCAGGACAAGTTTCCTTTCTCTTCCCTATCCCCTGCACCATTCCTGCCTTTTCTCAGAGCACATCTGTTTGCAGAGGGGAAGCTTCTCCTTCCCTCGCCGTGCAACGTAAGCACCCTGCAGCTCCCTGCTCTGAGGCTGTGGGGGCAGGAGGTGGGAGACAGGCGTGTTGTACGTGCACTGCTGTCACTGGAAGGCACTGCCTGTCCTCACCCACAGTTGTTTTGTTTTCCCATTGAATCCATGACGGGGAGTGCTTGTCATCACCTGTTCAGGGACCCTCCAAGAGGGAGAGGCAGCCACAGGCACTGAGTGTTACACACCAACCACAATATGCTGGCAACAGCAGAGATGATGTGAACACGGGCAAGTGGCTGTGCTTAAACATCCCCCGTGCTCAGGTGGTGCATTTGCTGCCTCACCAGTGCCCTTATGGAGCTGTTTCCCTCATGGGCTCTTGCCAGCGTGGGTGGGATCTGAGTACCAGTGAGCAAGGGTGCCCTGGTGTGTGGGGAGCATCTCTGGTGGGCTTGCACTTTGCAGCTAAGGGCTGCAGGGTCTCTGAAGTCACACGCCCTTAAGCAATCACAAATGGAGACCATTGCCTTCATGGCTGAAGGGAGATGCTGCTGCCGAAACCCCCCAGCCAGCCCAACAAGGTGAAGGACGTGTCAACTTGAACAGGGAGGATTTGCTGGGGAGCATTGTTTTTTTCGCATTTATTTTGCCTTTCTCCTGCATTTGTCACATCTCTTCCTACAGCTCTGATCTTTTTGTCTCTATATAAAGATCTTTCTATTGTCTATTTAACAACAGGAGGGTTTAAGTTTAAATGGCACAATAGTGTATGTAATTTATATATACAAAAAAGATAAATTGCTACTTCTCGAGACACAAAGTGCAAGCATTGCTTTGTTGGCTGAATTAACTTTTGTGCTATGTCAGGCGTGGAAAGTATTGTTACAGATATGATTTTAGTATATAGCAGTACTAAATATTTTATCTTGGCAAGCGGTGTTGTTGCTGAGGGTTTAAACTTCAAAGTGAGCTTTGCTAAAATGCGTTTAAAATAAAAGAAAAAAAAAAAGGTGGAGAGGGAGATGTAAGTGACTTGATTCGTGCTGGAATGATTTCACAGAAGGATTGTTATCCACTGAGACACAAGGTTTCTATTTGACCTCCTGCTGACTTCCCTAAACAGTGTTTGGAGGATGTTTAAGGGAAAAAAAAAAAAAAAAAAAGCCAAGCTGCTCTCCGGAGTGTCTTGGTGCAGAAGAGGCACATCTCCTTTTTCCAAAGTGACACACAGAGAAGGTATTTAGTGCTTACAAATAGCTTGTTGGCAATCTCTCTGTTCAAGGGATGTAGAAGCAGTCCAGGCTCTCTGTTTTAATTTCATTTTTGGTGCATGGTGCTCCCTTTCTGCTCAGACTTTGCACAGAATCAGCCCTACACGGTTCTGCCCTGTTTTGGGAGGCAGGATGTGCATGGGAGGTGCTTCACCCCCTGTGGCTTTTGTGGTCTCTGCTCGGGCATCGCCCGAAGGAGCCCCAGCCATAGTGAGAGCATGGGCTGCATGGGCTGCAGCACAGATCATCCTGTGCATGATCCAGGAGCTATTTTGGGATCTTTCTGGCAGAAAAATGCAGTATCATCGTTGAAGAGACTGCTGCGGGATAAACCCTGACTAAGATCTGAGCTGGAGAGCTCCCCAGCAGGGCACCTGCAGGGGGTGGGGGCAAAGGGACATTCAGCTGCTCCTTGTCACTCTGCAGGGCAGGTGGGGTTAGCCAGGCTGGCAAATTCATGGGCTCTGAGCCCTGGCCAAGGGGCAATGCCGTGCTGCCCTCCCCCAGGTGCTGCAGGTACAGTGGGCTGTCAAAGAGCTTCATTTCACATGCGAGCATTCAGGTCTTGCTCAGTGACAGGGAGCAAGTTCATTGTAAGGCAGTTATTCATCTGCTTGAAGCTGTTCCCATTTGTTTCATCCCCTCCTTGTCTTTTCCTTGCACTCCTCACACTCCATCTTCTTCTTGGGCTGCCTTGCTGAGCTGGTACTTTTAATGAGCAGCTGGAAATCTGAGGTGATCTGAGGCTGCATCTTGTACCATAGAGGCATCCAGGTCTTAGTGCCCTCAGGCCATCCATGACCAAACACTGCAGGACAGGGAAGGTTGGGTGTGAGATGAGTGTGGAGCACAGGCCCTGTGCTCACATTTCCTCTCTGCAGTGGTCAGAGGACCTTTGCTGCAGGAAGTAGCAGAAGACATCAGAGCAGGAGCAATGCAACTCAAAACCTGTAGGTCAAGGTGTGCCCAGAGGTGGCTCATAAACCAATTACTGGGTTAAGCTGATAATGCCAGTGGTCAGTGCACAGATTTAGTGTCACTTTTGCTGTTCTGAAGCACTGGGAGAGTGGAAGTTTTTCCCTTTGTTGCCTTGAGAGTACAAAGAGAGTTGTGATCAGTGGGTGGTCAATGGTGCTCTGCTCTTCTGCTCTCCTGTCTTTCATTCACTTTCCAGGACATTTACATCCATGATTCCTTTCTTCCTGCTTGCTCTGGTGTGGCTGAATTTGGGACACTGGTCCCCTGGGAATAGAGCTAGTTTTTGAGCTGTAATAGGTTCCCTGTTGTCACCATTTGGGACAACTCAGCAGCAGAAATGGGCAGTGACCTTAGGCAGGGAAGAAGGGAATGGCAGCCCAGGGCACTTGTGCCTCTGCTGTGTCACTCTGGTTGTGGAAGGAGATGTTGTCTGGAGCTCTCGTCATTGTCTAGAGCTGATGCAGACCCCAGTGGGATTAATGTAAGAACCCCTCATGGGCTGCACAGGGGCAGTTGGGACCCTCTGAAAGGACTGCAGGAGGTGCAGCTGGTGGTGCTGTGTTGGGAACTGGAGTCTCCACAGAGGCCACTTCCCGTGGTGACAGCTGACATTGTGTTTGATCACATAGTGACATGAGTTGTGTTATCTGGATTTTACCCAGAGAAAAGCCCATTTTTCATTTTTGGCACATCCTTGGGAGAAAGTAGGCTCCTCAAACGATGGTTTGAGCTGCAGGCAAAGGAGTTCAGCTCTTCAGGGCCTTTGCCCATGGCTTTTACATGGCAAAGTTGAGTGGTTGCACCTGGCAGTGGTGGTCCGGAGCACTGCTGGAAGTAACATGGCTCTGTAACTCAAGCAGAAGTGCTAAACAGGTAAAAATTTTTGGCATAGATTAAATATTCAACAAAGAGCTTGAGCTCTGCTTGCTTTGGCAAACAAGTACATCCCCAAATGGATCAAACAAGTTGTAATGCAGAACAAATTGGAGTAGTAGGGGATTTGTCTGAGATGCTTAAAATCATATTTTATCCCCTGCCTTTATATTACCATCTATTCAAGCAAAAAACATGTTTTGAAATACTGATGGAAAAAAAGGCTGAGCACATGTTGTTTATTTCTTCAGTGCTGTGATACAGTCTTGTATTTCTGTCCTGTGCTCTTTTCCAACCTTGGAACAACCAAAAAGAAAGCTGGCTAATGTACTCTACTCAATTGCTGTCTCTTTTTCACCCAAAGGTTTGTGAAAATTATTTTAAATTAAGCAGGGTACAAAGTTTTTCTAATTTCTAGCACAGAGAATTCATTTTCAATTCCTCTATCAAAGCAAAATGACAAATACAAAATGCAAGTGAAACCAGATGGACTAACTATATTAGGAGCTCTGCATGCATATTTTGTGTCACTTATTAGCATTCATTAAGTCAAACACGGGGAGAAATAAGCTTTGCCTACATGTATTAAACCAATAAGGCTGGCAAGGATCCAAGCCTGCTCTCATGGATTAATTGTTTTATAACTGCTTTAATTAAAATTGTTCAGTATATGATTAACCTAAAAGTTTTAATTTCCACAAAATTGTTGAACAAATGAGACATTAATATTTTACATTAACCGTGGAGAGTGTGCTGTGGTTCTCTGAGTAGCTCACTGTAAACTTGAGGCGAGTGGCCGTGGGGAAGGACTGGTGGGTGGCCACAGGTGCCCCCATTGGGGTGAGAGGCTCATGATTGAGCAGTGTGTTCTGGAAGGTTCCACTCCTCCCTCTATTGTGATGTCAGGGGAGCACAGAACGTTCTCTCCTTGAACGTTCTTCAGGGCTGGTGTGGTGGACTGTCCCACAGGGAGGGTGGCAGTGCAGCAGCGAGGCAGGAATGATGGGCTTGTCCTGTGGGAGCCTCTCCTGCCTTGGTTGTGCTGGAGAAGTATGTGGGCTTTAACAAGCCCAGATCAGCCACACACCAAGAGCTGTCCCTGTATTGGGGATGGATAGCAAAGAGGTGATGGACACGGTGATGGACAGAGTGAAGAAGTGGTGGCTGCAGAGCGGCTGCAGCAAGGAGGTACCAGACGTGTGGGCACCTTTGCCATGCTATCATCAGGGTCGCCTGCAGCCTCTCTTCTCTCTTCTCTAATAAGGGGTTCGATCTGGTTCCTGTAAATGGCTAATTACAAGCTTTTGCCCCTGATCACCCAGTTTGTTTTACAGGCTGACTGGGGTTTTAAGATGTGTTCCTTCAAAATGGGCATCAAATGCTACAAGAGAAGTGGAGGTTTTCGGCCAGCTCCTGTGGACACTGCTAAAGGTGTGCCAAGCACAGGTGACCTGCTCGCGGTGTTCACTCTGCGGTGGCTCTTGTGCAAAGCTGGAAGCTGTCAAATCTCCAAAATGCCAAACTCTTGTGGGGATACAGCACTTGGAGCTGCTGGGTCTAGGCAGAAGAAAAGCCGTGCTGCAGCCTGACAGGGGGCAGCTCACCTCCACCAAGGAAAGCTACCATGGGATTTTTGAAAATGCAGGAAGTCACGGTGTTTCTTGTCTTATCAGAAAATCTGAACTTGCCATGTTTATGTTGTGCAAAGCCTTTCCGGATTGTCACCTTAACACCGAAGGGGGTAAGTGGTGCAGGGGGCCGTGTCGTGCAGTGTTGGGGTGTGCTGGGGAGATCTGCAGCTCACTCTGCCCAGCCCTCACCTCCTCCTGCTGTTCTGTCTGGCAGTGTGAGGTGGCTCCAGGGTGCAGATGTGCTGCCATCCTGATGGTTTACCTGTTTTACTGGAATTATTTTGTCATGTGACATTGCAGGCAGACGTGTGTGCTGGCTGATGTGACTGCAGAGCTGGGCTCCACTTTGGTGTCCTCCTTTTGAAAACCAGCCATGTCTTGATCTAAGCTCATGGCCCCATTTGAGCTCATCATGAGAGTGTCACTGACTTAAGTGGGACTGAGAGTTCATCTCTAAATTTGACTGCTTAGGCACCCACTTTTGAGGTGGCTGTTGTGCTTACAGCGTGGGCAGCGTGGTGTCAGGTCCCCAGTCTGTGGGACTTCTGGGGGAGAAGAGGCTCATGTGGGATTGTTCCGTGGGTCCTTGGTGGTGCCTCATGTCTTTTGGTGGTGCTCCTTTATGAACTGTCACTGGGAAGAAAAACAGCCTTTATGTTGATGGCCTCCATGGTCCCACATTAGGCAAAAAAGTAGACTTAAGTGAAGTCCTGGCTGTGCAGGGTCCAGAACTTCAGCTTTTTTTCTGGAAATGTTGTGCACAGCCATGGAATCTCCTGCTGTAGGGTCCTCTTAGAAGTACTTTTGATCAAATGTAGTCGCCTTCAGTTGAACAATATTATCTGGGCTCGGAATGTGCCATGAAGTATTTTGCTTTCTCCTGCCATCCCCACTGAAACTTCACCTGGCTCAGAGTCACCGAGACCTACAGTAAACTGAGCAGCTGGCCATGGTTTGCTGGGTCAGAGAGGGCAACGAAACCCTCCTACTGTTGGTAATGAATTTGTAAATGCTGCTTATGTCTAGATTAGGTGGAGCTTGGGCAGAATTGTTGGTGTTCATTCATATTTCAGTTTTAGGATATTTGGATAAGCTTGCAATGCTGAGGAAATGAAAAATGGAGGAATTTTCAAAGTCTGTGAGGGTTATCCAACTCAAACAGAGATGGATTTTGATTCCTGTAGGCTTCTTGGGAAAACATACGGAGGGTGTGTACACACACACACGCACACACAGAAACATATGTGCTATGTGCCACTCTATGTAAATACAGCAGTTTCCCTTTCTGTCACATCTGATGAAAGATTTTGTGTAGCTGAATCAAGTAATACAGAATGATAAAGATAATGACCAGAGTTTTCCATGTCTGTTGTTCTCTTGTGCTGCACTCACTGGGCATTGCTGGAAACCAGCCCACAGCCCTCACTCAGTAAAGCCTGAGATTTGTGCCTTTGGGCCCTGGGTCAATCTGGAAAAGTCGATCTGAGAAACTAGCTCTGGGGTATTTGCATGTAAAAATGCTGCAGTAATCGACCTTTCAGGGTGCACATGGGAGATTTGAGAACATTTGCCAGCTCAGCAGAGCCCAGCAAGGCTTTCCTGCCCTGTCCCTGGGGGAGAGTAGGATGCAGCTCCTGGTGAGGTGTCATAGCTCCCAAATCCTTGTGTAAGGCTGCTGTGGCGTTTTAGGCTCTGGGAAATGCCCAGCAGCAGCCTCAGGCTGGGTGTGCTGTACCAGTGGTGCCAACCCTGTTGACCAGGCAGAGCTTCTCTGCATGTGAAGGGTGAAAATCACTTGCCTGTAGCCCCACGTTGTCACACACAACAAGCCAAAGCAACAACGTGTAGGTACAGTAAGTGCTAATGTCTGGCAGAGTGAGCTCTGAATGCACCAGTCCATCTGGAGGGGCCGAAGCCAGATGTGAAGCCAGCGTGGGCGATCATGGACAAATCACTAGGAAGTGCAGCATTGGCCATGAGACAGGTTGGCCTTAATGCCTTGTCACGGGCTGTCCCCTTGAGGAACAACAGGTGTGTTGGGCTCCTGCACTGTGTGAGCTGTGAATGCAAATGAGTGCTGCTTGACTGTCCAGAGAGGAGGAGTTGGAGAACAGTGCTAATTCCTTCTGCCAGAGCCAGTTTCTCTGGGGACATTCATTGGAATTCCTTTGGTTGCTAATTTGGATGCTAGTTAGTGTTGAAGGGATTTACTCTGCTCTCAAGGCTAAAAGGCATTGAGAAATTTGTGCTGCAAAATGCTGCCCACTCGTAGAGCTGCCCTGGGGCCACTCGCTTGCCTGGGGATGCTGGGGCAGTTCTAGAGCTGTGATGTGGTGGGTTCATGCCATTCCTCTGAATTGAGGGGTTTTGTATTTTCATGCTCCTCTGATGTTAAGTGTGGTGATGAGAAAAGAGCGAGGCAGGGCTGACAAAAGCTACATTTGGGATTCCTGGAGATATGAAGCAGTTGGAGTGTCTGTCCCTGCCTGTGGAGATGGGTGGAATGCTGCCACACTCCCCCTCCACCACTGCCAACCTTCTCCTGCAGAATGTGTCCAACAGCTCCCAGTGCTCTTGAGGATTTGTGGAATCCTCAAAAAGACGAAAAGCAAATAACTGGAGTATCTGAACATTTTCTTCTATACAGCAAGAGATGTGTAGGTGCCTCTGTAGAGATTCTCAGCCTGCCTTTCATGTACAAGGGAAAGGCCTGTGCTCTTTCCCTGTTATGCCCTTTCCTTTCTGTTGATCTACAGAGGTAACTGCAGTCTGTGGTGAGGAACATACAAACCCAGTGCATCTCAGTAAGTTGTTGTGGTTTGGTTTCTTTTTTAAAAAACATCTTTTCAGATTTGAGACCAACACTTCTCATTAATGCACAACTTAACCTCTGCTGCTCCGATGTGAAATAGCAGCGTGTCTGTATTGAGAGAGCTAAAGTGGACTCTCCAAGCTGTATTTCAACCTGTGGGGGTTTAGCACAGCGCAGGCTCCCTGGCTGCAGGTGGGTATGGTTGTGCAGGGAGTGAAACCAGCTGCTCTGGAGAGATTCCTTCAGTGGGAAATGCCTGATGGTGTTTCATGAAATGTGCTAGGGGATGTCCCATGGGTTGGCCGTTTGTATGAGGGTACTGGAAGGTGTATCAGGGCAGAGCCCTGGGCAAGTTTGGTATTAAATGCTGGAGATACTTCTGTGTTTTGCAATTGATGTCTCCTGGCAGCAGTGCCCAGCAGAGCACTGTCACCAGGAGGAGGAGGAGGTGGCCTGGTCAGCTGCACAGGTCATGCCACACTCACGTGTCCTTTGGGAAGTAAATTCAAGCAGATCCTCCTGCTGGTTAACCAAACGTTTCTGTAGGAAATGGTGGGAAAGAAGGAGCATTGTTTTTCTTTGTAGGACTCGTTTCTGGATGTATTGAATGACTGCACTGATGAACCATCTAAAAAAAGGAAAGTTTCAAGAGATAAAGACCTTCCAGCTTTCTTCTTCTGAGCATGAGTTTAACTCTGTATGCTTACACAGTATATCTACTCCCCTTCTGGATTTACTGGAAAGTCCAGGTGGAATGATGAGCATGCCAGTTTATTGAGAATTCTCCTTCCTGATGGCTGTGGTTTGTATTTTGTTTTGAATGTAGTACCCCCAACTAACTCATTGGTAGCCATTGCTTGAAGATTGTTGACGTTATCCTCTGAGAAAATATAATGTGTGGTTAATCCTATTTCCTACAATCAATATGGTAATAGTAATTAAGTATCTTGAATTATGAAATACTTATGTTGTTTATTTTTGAAATCACATAAACTTCCTGCAATTAGATACATAAAGCTAAATTATTTAATATTAGGAATTGAATCCAAGTCATCTGCACACTAAAAAACCTTGTTTCTGTCAAGAGAGCAGAACTTGAGTTTATATTGCAGCCTCCTCCTCCTCCTCCCCAAAGGCTGCTGTAGCCATGGCACTATGCCACGCAGGCACCTGATGGGTTCAGCAGAGGGATGGGGCCATAAATCCAGCACGTTGACCCGGCAGTGGCACCTGCTGAACTGCTGCTCTGCAGAGCCTGGGGGCAGGACAGAGCTCAGCCTCAAAGTGCCCCGAGGAGCTGCAGATTCCTCTGCCCCCTGGATCCCTGCACAGGGAATGCACAGGAGATGCTCCAGTGGTTTCAGTATTACGTGTCCTGTGAACAACACATTTGCTGACCTCACTTTGCAGCTAGCTGGGGACCCCTCTCTGACTTGTACCCAAATGTGCTGTACATCCATTCAGAGCCCTCTTTCCAGGGATGCAGTGCATGCTGTATTTTCCACCCTGGTGGTGTTTTTAGTTCTTGAGTTCTTGTTTCTCTTTATTCAGCCCAAGCTCTGTTATTCAGTTCATTTTGGTCCTGACAGGTTTTCATTTCCTTTATAAATATATAGCATTTTCATTGGCCTCTTGGCTGTGAAAAGGATTGAATACATTACTTTCTCCACACTTGGGTTTTTTTTTTGTTACTATCAAAGGCTATTCTTTCTTTTTCCCGTCCCTTGAATAATCACTGGAGACAGTAAGGGAGTCTTTCTCCATAGCTGCATGCTTGCAATACATGGTAATAAATATTAAGCTCCTTATGAATTGTAGCAACTTGTGTTTTGATTTAAGTTTTAGCAATTGGAGATGGCCTTTGACTTGTAGACAGAACACTATGTGGTGAATTTCCAAAGATCTGCCTACAGAATATGCATCTGCTTGTACATACAGGCATTTATGCAGCTCGCTTTGCAACGCAAATGTGTGATCTGCAAGTACAGTAGGGGCTCTTCTGTGTGCAGGAAGTGTGAGACGGGATCTGAGCTCAGGCTCTGAATTCCAGTCCCGTTCTTGCACTGATTTCTGTGACCAGAGGCAAAAGTTTATTAACATACTCCATCCCTCAGCATAACACCCTTGGGGGTGGCAAGGCCATTAACATCCTGCCGTGCTGTGTGGAGCTGAGGAGAGGGGCTGGGACCGCTTCTGACTCTGAGGAGTACCTTTTCTTACAGAACTGTGCTACCTGGCCTTCCAGCTGAGGTATCCTGTGAATCAGTGTGGGAAAGGGAGATGCAGACATTCATTCTGAACCAGTTCATTTCCAAAAGGATGCTGGCTTGGGTTCAGCCCCAAATGTAAACCTTGTGGTGACAAACAGGGCCCCAAAAGCCAACAACAGGAGAAGTTTCCATCACTTTTGCAAGCTGGCAGGTAAACACTAAACAGACAAAGCACCTGGTGCAGCGTGGGCAGCCCCGTGGGGCTGTGCAGGGACCGCCAGAGCTCCCTGGCTTGGCAGCAGCTTCCCAGGAAACCCAAGTGTCCCACCAAGGGACCTGCTGGAAAGAAAAGGAGCAGAGAGAGAAGCAGTGGGCAAACATAACTCGGCCTTTCACTGGCTTTACTATTTTGAGGTAAACTTAATAGAAAAGGAAGGGATTTCTGTTTGCATGTGCTGTGACATATTTTAAGGTGAACTGCATCTCTGTTGTACTGGAAGACAAATGTGCTCTGTGTTCAGCTGCTGTTATCTATTACTTTTCTGTCTCTAGCGTGTGCAGAAGTAACTTCAGTGTGCCTGAGCTGGGAGCTGTCTTTCCTGAGGGATTTGTGGCATAGACCCATGTGTCCCAAAAGTCCCACAGTCATTGCTGTATTTCCATTTTCCTGCAACATTCAGCAGTTTTTTCATGTCACCTTCCTTGGAGTGTTCCTCTTATTATTTTCTCTGCTGGTTTAAACAATCCACAGCATCTGTTCTTAATTTTATAAAAGTATGAAATTCCATTCCTGGATCTGTTTGAAGCACAGGAATCCAATACACACACACACACACATCCCCTATTGAACAAAACATCTTTTTGCCATTAAGATATATTATTGCTAAGTATATACTTGGGGAAATAAAAATCAGTATCACATTTATATTGTGAACTGGAGAGGAGATAGAGGTACATCACCCAGCACAATCTCTGGAAAGGTTTGCCTGGATTTAATCAGGAGCTGCATTCCATTGGTTGGGAAGTGGTGTTGGGCAGTGATCTGTGAGCAGGCAGGTGAGGGTGAGGGATCAGGATGGTCTGAAAGGGTTGTTCAGCCCTGGCACAGGCTGCCCAGGGCAGTGCTAGAGTCACCATCCCTGCAGGGAACAAGGTTTAGTGGTGAGCTCAGCAGTGCTGGGGGAGTGGTTGGACTCGATGTTCTCAGAGGGCTTTTCTGGCCTATTGATTCTGTTTCTGTGGTGCCAGAGATGCACCGACAGCCTGTGGGGTCATGCCCTGGGCTGGCTCTTTGTCTCTGTGGGTAGTTAATGCAGTTGGTGTTATGGTATTTCTGTGTTGTTAGGATGGTGTGAGAGCTCCAGGAGCTCTCGGTGCCTGCTGGAGTGCCAGGGTTCTGTGCAGGGCTTACAGAAATTAATCAGAATGGCTTCATAAAGAGCCACTGCTCTGTCTCTGCGCACCTGAGGATGTGGGTAAAGAGGAGAAAAGGTGACAACGAAGGAGCCAGACAATGTAGAAGAGAGCTTGGCTTACCTGATGGGGAGAGTGAGTTGAAAGTGACTTTTTTAGTCTGTCTACAATTCCAGCAGAGACTGGATCCCTTGAAGGACCTGTACCTGGACAGCAGAAGAGCAGATATCTGAACATGATCTGAGCACAGCTGTGACTCACGGCTGAATGGCTTGGGATAATATACAGTCACTGCTGAAAGGAGAACTGAGTGGTGCAGCCAGGGACCTTCTCTGGGTCGCTTATTTCCAAGGAGGCCTGGCAAGTACCAAGCTGCCCTTTCAAACCATCTCTAGGCAGTTGGCTGTTTCTCTCACTTGATTCATGCTGGAGAGGAGGAGCCAGTGCAGCAGGCTTTCAGCTCCTTTGAGATGCCAGGTTGGTACTTTGCTTGTGCAGTGACTTTGCCTGTCTGCAGACCAACCCCTCTCTGAATGTGGGAAGGGTACATATGGAAGGAGAATGAGTTGCAGCCATATCACAATGTGGCCTGCATGAATGGCATTTCCCTCCCTGCTCCTGTTCAGCCAGGACTTGTGACACCAAGACCACCTGTGAAATGACGGAAAGTGTGTGCACTAGTCTGAGAGGGTTTGCTGTCTGAGCTGCCTTCACATTTGTGCGGTTTTAGAATGAGGAATTCAGTCCAGATTGGGCTTACTGGGAGATTTGGCTGAGAAAATAGGTGTCTGATTAAAACACTGAGCTTTGCCTGTGTTCCTGCCATTATATTTCAGATCCAGCATCCAGCTGAGGATGGGAATCTGGAGCTGGGGGAATGTAGTTCTGATATGCAGATGAGTCTCAGTCCCTTCTCACTGGAGTTTAACTGAGATGCCCATGAAGCATCCCATCTCAGGACTGCCTGAGCATCAGCAGATGTTTTACCTTTTATATATATGGTGAGATTTTTTCATCTGGTGATCTCAATTAATTAAGCTTTGTAGTACTGCTTTGAGTTATATAAAAGCTGGCTTGGATACCCTGGCTGCTCTTGCTTCGACATGATGTTAAACTGCTGGAGCAGTAGGTAACTGACTGAAACCAGATTAAAGCTCTATTATTCACATAGATGTTAATCATGAGCAGAGATTCTCTGCACACTGCAAAACGCCACATATCTCACTGGGCTTTGAAGGAAAAGCAAGTCTAAAAATAAAGGGTATGAGTTATTACCACGTCCTCCTTCAGGGAGTGGGTTAGCTGTGTTTTTGAAGAACTGGAATGAGCACTGGAGATGTTCACAGAGAACTCATATTGGTTTTCAGCACTGTCTCTGTGCATGGAGTTTGGATGGGCGTATCTCTTATGTAAATGCAGATTTTGGGTCAGAAACAGATCTTGCTAAATAGGCTAGAAGAAGTAGTAGCTTCAAAAAATGAAATAATTGGGTATTTATAGCCCACTCTGGAGTATGCTGGTACTCTGGGCTTGCCTATGTATCACCTTGGTGCATGTGATTATCATGAAGCACACGAGTCATACGACTGGTTTCTTTGGAATTATTGCTTGGGCAGAAGGCATTCTTGGAGCTTGCGTCATCTTCAGGGATGGAGCCCTTCCAAACAGATTTGCTATAATAGGATGCACTGGAGAGAACATAAACACAAGAAAATAATGGCAGGAAATACTCTCACATAGAAAAAATACTCAGACACGTCATTTATGGCATAGTTTTCCTGTGAGAAATCTGTCTGGTAATAAAACCTTGAAAAGTGCCCCAAACCTGAGGCTAAAAGCCACTTCATTCTGAATTGTTTTCTACCTCCTGTAAATGTATTGAGTTACAGCTGTTGCAGTGGGTACTCCGCAGAAATACTAATGCAAGTACTGGAGACAGAAGGCCAACCACCAGAAAAAGTTGGAACCCACACAATATTTCTTATCAATGACTTCTGTTAATATGGATTTCCTCCCTCATTTAGTGCTTATGAGTTAATATAGGACTTCCATGTTGAAGTGCTGGCAATTGGATTGAATTTCTTGTTTGACTTGCCCTGCAATGGGTAGAAGTGCTTGAGTGATTTTCTCCTCCCACACGGCAAATCCGAAGCCCCAGTTTGCCTGTTGCTGGGCTGTGGGAAGGTGTTTTTGGCTGTCCGTCTCCGCTGTACACGTTTGCTTCTCAGAGGCAAACTGTGTTTGAATTTGTGTTTCTTGCAGCTTCACCTGTGCCACCAGTAACTTGAAAGGCTGGTTCTGCTGCTCTTTGGATTTGGGGCCTTGCAGAAGTGCTATAGGAGCAACTCGGGGTTTGTCCCCTCAGTCACTGTCGCTGCTCCTGCTTTGCTAAGTTCATGCCATTAAGTGAAACACTGTCTTGCGAGGTTGCTGGGTGTTGTGATGTGTGTGCTGTTGATAGGCTCAGAATTTCCTATTTTGTCTCCTAAGGAAATCCTTTCCTGGCTCTCTGAGCAGCTGATGTGAGCCTTCATTCCTGCAAGACCTTCCTGTCCCAGTGTCTTCAACATATAATGTCCTCAGCACTATACAAGAGGATCTGAAACATGAAGGGACCAGTGGCCTGCTCAAAACCTCACAATGTGGCAAGTTTTATCCAAGGCTACCCAAGTTCCAACTGTGGTGCTGCTCGCTGGGGTGGTGACCATCCCTCCTGCCCACTGCTGTTGTGTCTGGCATGGCCAGCGAGTTGGTGCAGATTTCTCAAGTGTTCTAAAATTAGGTCAAGAACAACAGTCTAAGGTTTGGACATGCAGTTTCAAGAACCTGCTTTGATCTGAACCTGATAACTCCGTTCAGGACACATCCTCTAAACCTCCAGGAACCTTGCAGGCTCTTCTTAACTTACCTCATTAGCATTATGTCTGTCCTCAAGACTCTTTTCTTTCTTCCCAGGACAGATCACTGTTTCATATGATGATGCTGGGATATGGTATATATTAGGATGTAATGGGTATTCTGCTCTCCAGAAGAATTTCCCTGCTTTTGCTTAGTTTTACATTGCCACCCCTGTGCAACATGGAGAGGCTGCACTGTCAGAGCTTTGGTAAAAGTCAGTCCTGCAAAAGCCCTGGTTATTTTGGACGTCCTTTGTTGTTGGGTTTGAGTTTGTTTAATTAATTGCTGGAAGGAGGAAATCTTCTCTTTCTCAGAGCAGCAGGCATAGATCTCACAATCTCAGTGGTCAAGAATGAAGCAGACTGCCAACAATACCCCAGCCTCTTTGAAATGTGATTATATGGTTCAAGCCTAGCCCTGTGGAGTGTAATAAAAGCCAGCAGGAGACTATAGCAAGGCTGAAATATCATGCTGCTGCCTGCTTTTACCAGTTCATACTGCCTTTTGAAGAGTTGTTGGCTTGGCAAGAGGTTGGCCAGCAGCCTGAGCCGGCAGAGCCAAAGCAAGGAGGGGTCTGGGGTGCTGGAAACACTTACACCTTTGGAACATCTGTCCTTGGAGCACAGGGGATACCTAACCTGGATTAATCACAATGAGAACAGAGAACTGGTGGGAAAGGGTGAAAATCATGTGCATTGACAGTTTACCTTCAGCCTCCAAGGGTGTGCATATGTTGTCTTCTCCTGCGAGTGAGCAGCACAGAAGGCTGTGCTGAACGCTGGACGAGGCGATATTCACATGCATTGTAGAGTCAGAGGATTTGCTGGTGGTTCCAGAGATCCTTAATCCAAACTAAGGCAAAAGAGGAGCTGGTGTGCTGGCACTGGCAGCCACAGTTCAGGTAACACAAGAGCTGAGAGGACCAACCTCCTCTGGATCCAGGTGTGCCCGGGAGGTGCTGGATTAGTTGCAGCCAAGTCACTGCTGTAGAGAGCCAGGGAAGGTACTTAGCAAGTCCCTGTTCATTGTTCTGCCATCTCTCCTATGGCGTCTTTCCTTCAGGGCTATTATGGGTCACTTCCAGCCTCAGTGCATTGTGTTGTCCAGGTTTTCTCTCCTCCCACACTGCTGTGTTGGCCCTTCCTTTCCTCATCCTGCGATCTCAACCCGTAGGCTCAAAACCACCTTCATGTGTACCTCCCAATATGTTTCACAGATCTGTTGCAACTCCAGTTTACACAGATGAGGTTTGGCATAACAGAAACATACATCATCTCTTTCCTTAGGGTAGCTGGGGAGAACAGAGGGTATTTCCCCAGCTCCTTCCCTGCAGTCACTGGAGTTACAGCATTGGAGGGTCTCCCCTGGCTGAGGGTGATGGATTGACTCTGCCTTCTGTTAACACCAGCAGTGCCTTTCATGCCCTGTTGCTATTTGTGTTTTTTAATGAATGATTAATTAGAAAAATAATAATTTGTAGATTGTGAGTGAACCAGACGTTTGGCCTTTCCTGTAGGGAAATGGAGTCTCCGAGCTCTGCTGCAGCGTGCAGTCTGCTCACAAATGCAGGAGTATTCCCAGGCTAGTGATGAATTTACATGAAGTTTCCTTTCAGCATTTTAATGACTGTTACAGCTGAGTAACTAATGAAAGATATTAACAAACAGAAGAAGTAAATATTTAATTTTTCTGTAACATTTTTCCAGCTTGTGGCAACCAGTATTTTAAATATATGTACAGGAGGATTTCTGCCTCGGTCTCTCCATCTCTGCCTGGAGCACAAAGCTGGCTGTGTGTGTTGGACATGATGAATGCCTCTGTGGGGGCGCTTTGCCGTGAAGTGGGCTGTTCCTCTGCCCTGTCGTGACAGGCTGCAGTCAGCACTCGGTGGCTGTGAGTTAGCACAGCCCAAAAGGCATCATTTCCCTGCACCAGGGATTGTTGCAGCTTGGGGTCCCCTGAAGATGAGATGGCCACAACAAGGTCATTCGGTAAACTACAGTGATTAGTGACTCCATCAAGAAAAGCTGCTGAACGCAGCAGGGAGCAGTCATTTGAAATGTCTCAACTCTGGTAATTTACCTTCTTCCACCCTTTAGTATTTCACCTCCTTCCTTTGCCTGAAAAAGCCTACTGGGGAAGATTTTCTGCAGGGTCTTGTTATTGCCCAGCAGATTCTCTTGCTTGTTTTTCTATTGTTTTCCTCCGTGGTTCACCAGGATGTGACGATCTGGTTTACTGGGGTTTGGGGTCAAGCTGAGGGGTGCTCTCCAGCCTAAAAGGCGGGCCACTGTCCTGCTCACATTATACTGAGATACACAGGGAGAACTGGAGGCAGAAGTTGCCGAGAGGAAAGGTCTGCAAGGGGATTTGTCAGTGGCTTTAGAGGTGTTTATTCTTAAGCAAGCATGGAGCTGGCTGTATGATTTTGGCATATGTGAACCAAAGCCATCACAGAGGGTGGCATGGGGGATGGCTGGTCTGACAGTCCTGGTGTGTCTCAGGTGCAGTGCCAGGCATTGGGACACAGCGTGTTCTTGCCCACCTCACTGCCAGGCTTGTGCCTGCTCTGCCATCCGGGCTCGTGGCAGCAGACCCAGCAAGAAGTCCCAGCCCAGGGAATTCGACTTTGTGTGATTTTGAAGAGCTGGGGAAATTTCTGTGGGTACAATCTATGAACGAGCGAGCCAGCTGAGATCTTTGGCTCTCAGGCATTACGGGCTTTGAAGGGGGAAGATTAAATCTTTACTCAAAGCCTGCAGGAACTTCATCAAGCGTTTATTTAGGGAAATTTGGCCAATGTGGTACACCCACTATGTCGTTGTGGTTGTCCCTGTAGGGCCCTGCATGAAGTCAGTCTCGCTGGCTTGGTCCTTGTTTTTGACGGAGCCCATCCAGGCTCCACATGACTGTGATCCAGCTGCCTTGGCTCTTCCCCACTCTCATTTAGTCTCCCCAGCCTGCCATCTTTTACAGCCAAGAAAAACTTCTGCTAAGTGAACAAAAGCATTCATCTGGATGAAGATATACATATATAGCAAGAGAGTGTGCCTTTTTTTTTTTTAAGAGCTCATCAGAGTAGATCATAAAGCCAGAGTGAAATAGAGGGAAATTTCTGATTTGAGACAGGGTTTCTTAAACATTGGTTTGTTGCAGACCTCCTTTCCACCTGCTTCTAGACTTAACTGCCTCTCCTGCTTCTCTCTGTGCACTTTAAAATATATGAGAAAATGTAAAAACAGGGCCTTCTTTCCAGGGGCAGGAGACAGGACAGGGACTGTCAGGATCTATCCCCCAGTTCTGAGGGAGCCAAGGGGAAATGAGGCTTGTGTGCTCCAAATATAGTGCTTTCTGCCTGCATGTGCCAGTCTGTATGGACACCCCTGCCCACCAGTGGGTCTGTTCTCCCTTCTTCTGCTTTCTGGGTCTCCCCTCCACTGGTCTGTGTCCTTGCTGAGCTGGGAGAGGTGATTCCTGTTCACTCCAGAGTGTGTGTGGGTTCCTGCTCCCTCAGCAAGTGCCAAGCTGAAGCTCAATTCCCTGATCCTGACTGGCAGCAGGGAAGGGTTTTGCAGAGCTGTTGGGTCAGGACCTGCCATCCTTTGCTGGTTACGGTGTGGGGTGGGTTCAGCTCTGTGTGACTTGCCAGCTCCTTTTGTTCAGTGCAAGTCTGGGGGTAGAAAGGCCCCCATTATCAGCTCTGAGTGGTGCAGGGGCTGGAGTGGGAGCAGCCTCACAGGAAAACATGAGCTATGTTTGCTCTGCTGCCTTCAGAGTTATTCCTGCAGGGCTGGATGTCACTGAGTGCTAAGCTGGGGTTTTTGGCAGGACTGTCCTCTGGGATGTTGGACCAGCTCCTTTTGGGACTGGACTCTTCTCAACCAAAGCAAGATCACATACCGAGTTTAACTGGCCTCTGCCTTGCTGATTTTCCTCCCATTACAGGCACCCAACAAAGTTGTTTGCCTTCCTAAACAACCTTAGGAAGGTTGTTTCTTCCTTTCTAAAATGCTGGAGGGGATTAGATCACACAGTGGAGTATTCAGCTGTTGAGTGATTTAAGGTAAAGATGCAGCTGAGTTATGGGAGCTGTTAAAATGCCTGTTAAAGTAGTAAATGTTTTTAAAAACTCATGTGGCTGATAGAATGTAAGGGTCTGCTGGAGCTATTACTTTTCTCTGTATAAATACAGATTTGGGCAGGTGTTATTTGTGTACACTCTCACTGTGTTGGATGGCAGTGACCCAAAGCCATTGCCACCAAGTGGTTCTACATGAGCTTGCTCAGGCTAAGCAGTGGCTTCATTCTTGGGGGACTGTTGGATCAGAAGTCCTCACCCTATGGAAGTTTAGCCTCCTTTTGGCAGTGATTTGAGGAGTAGCGTCGAGGCATGGTTGTGTCTGGGGGTGATGCCATTAAGGGTTTCAATGCCTTTGCTCACTGACTTTGTAGAAAGTCTTGGCAGAAAAGCAGCAGGTCTGTTGTCCCAGAAAACATGGATACATCTTTCCTCAGCACTGGTATTTCTCACATCCTAATGTTTCTCATGATGGACGTGAGCAAGCAAGCCTGAATAAATACTTTTAGTGTTTATACTTACCTTAAAAGAAATAAGGTGAATTTGTGGTCTGTGACCTTTGATAGTTGATATTTATTTTTAAAACTTAGTTTTGCACCTGCTTTTAAATGTTTGCCCGGAAGAAACAGTGGGTAGTCAGTAAGTTTGGCACAGATTTATGGCTGAGTGTCAGAGCTCCTCTCTTCCTTTGCACCCCAGTGGAGTCCCCGTGACCTCCTGGTTACCCACCACTAAAACCACTGGAGGCAGTTAAAATCTGTTCCTGACAAATAAGTACAGGAGCCTTTGGCCAAGTATGTATATGGCTCCAGTGCACAGCATTCCTGGGTCATCTGGAGCTGTCAGATACTGCATCCAAATTCAGATGCTGCTGGATTTGGTGAGCCGCAGATGCACACCCTGGTATCTCTTCCCTGCATCAACAGCCCATGGCTGATAGAGAGGAAAAACTTCATACCAACTTCTCATCTAATGTATGAAAAATTAATTCTTCTGACTTTCTGGCCCTTTGTGTGCCTACAAAGGGTTGCAGAGTTGCCCTGTGTAAATCTGTGGTGGTGTACAGTAAATATTATGCT
Source organism: Sclerurus mexicanus (assembly GCA_013396755.1). Classification (NCBI taxonomy): domain Eukaryota; kingdom Metazoa; phylum Chordata; class Aves; order Passeriformes; family Furnariidae; genus Sclerurus; species Sclerurus mexicanus. The sequence continues at coordinate 205,406 of VWZF01006550.1, forward strand.
TTAACAGTCGCAGGTCTGACATTTCCAGTGAGTTATGTACCATAATGTTTGAACACCATGGGCTGAATTTGATCTTAACTACGTGGGTGCACTTTAGTGCATGCCTGAAGAAAATTGGCCACTAAAGTTGCAGGTTTGTGTGCACAGGCAGTGATTGAACAATCTGGTGATGCCCCAAAAGGTATGAAATTAATTTTCAGGTACAGTAAACAATATTTCAGCCCTGACTGGCTTGAAGGAACCTTCATCTTCCAGCACTAGGTATTGAAATGGGTTGCAGGATTGCATTTAAGAAGGGATTTGTTCTGCCTGTCTCTTTAGTGCAAGGGAGGCTTATGAAGTTGTGCCAGGCAGTGGTGATGCGGCTGAGGGCTGCTTTGCCTGGGTGGTGCCTCACTGCAGCTCGAGGTTTGGTATGGTCATTACCTATCTCACAAATCCTCATCATGTAGATCAGAGTGATTTTTCTTGTGTTTACCTTTGTACAAGTCGGGCATGGTCCAGTCTAAATGCATTTATCACTGACTGTTTTGGATAGGGGATTTCTGCACTGTTTCTCTCTCTGCAAGGGAGGGCCTGGGCAAGACCCCTTTTCCTGGAGAGGGCTGCTGGTGGGAACAAGAGCAGGGAGGTTCAGGAGGGGCATGCAACTGCCTGGTCAGAGTTTTAATTTCAGTGCCAGTGTTGCCAGTGACTGGGAATTATCTGTGCAAGGAAATACCTGAAGAGACTTCAGCGGAAAGTGTCCGTTGTGGGATGTGTGGTCTGTGATAACCTGCAAGGGGAGTCGAGCAGCAAAACCAGGAAAGACCTGTTGGTAGGAGGTGCAGGACCCTTGGGACAGGGTCACTGAGAATGTACCAGCAACAGATAATCTTGTGTTTGTTCCTCTATTATTAACATATTTGCAGACTTGTCCCCATATTATGTTAGGTGTGTGTTGCCTTGGAAGTGCCTTTGTGAAACCTGGAAGTGTGGTAGGAGCAAACCCTCTTGATTCACATCATGAAGCAGCCTTTGGTATTAAGTGCTCCTACTGTTAGCTCTACAGGGTCCATTCAAGCCAGGCCTTAGATAAGGAAGGTGGTGTGTCAGAGCCATCCTCACCTTTCTGGCTTGGATTCCAAGGCTGGGAAATGATAACTAATGTATTACACAAATTTAGCTCTCATTTTTACTCTCCTGTTTATAATTGTCAAAGCTTTGAGCCTTCTGAAATAATAAGGTTAAGTAGCCCTCTGTGACCTTAGGTGAAAAGGAAAAAATATAGCTGTGAGGGACTCGGGCCATTACACCTCAGTGGTGAAGGAGCTGAGTCGTTTGAAAACCCTGCTAAATTATCCCGCTTAATGCTAGACACTCCAAGGTGACTTACGGTGCTGCAAAAACATAAACATCCATAACTGGGGCTCTGCTGCAGTTCAGAGGTGGGTTTGTCATGTGCCTGTGCTGAGATTGGTTAACAGGGGTGGTGGCAGATGAGCTCCCTGCGCATCACCCTGTTGGGGTGCTGGCTCCACCACAGTGACCCCTGTTGCTGTGCGGGTCCCAGGCTGAGCTGTGCTCTCACCTCTGATTTCAGAGCTCATGTTTAATCTTCGAGCCTGGCTGGGCTGCAGGATGCCTTGCTGTGTGTGGCAGAGGCCTGTCATCTTTCCAGGCAGCCTCATCTCTCCAGCTCTGCCACTGTGCTCCCTGTTCCTATGGAGAATGGGAATGGAGGGCTCTCTGTAGCTTTGCCCCTCGTACCGGTGCTTGTTGCTCCTTTGCTTGAGAGTCTAAGAAGGGAAATGTTTATTTTCAAGTGGTGGTTGCCTTTTAGATGCCACCTGTCTTACCCAACTGAGCAGGAGACAGGTGAAGCATAACTGTCTGATGTGAAGTTTGATAAAGGGCTTGGTACCCAAAATGTTCTTTTCCTAGAAGGAGATCAAGCCTGTTACTAATGCAGCACCTGATCCAAACAAACATGGAAATGGCACTGAGAAAACATCTTTTCAGCTCTGTCTAGATCTGGCCTTAAAAAACAGAGTGAGTTGGGTCTTGGATAGCCATATGCTGCTCCAGGTAGGGGCTTAGGAGAAGAAATGTCCTTTTGCCCTTGAGTCCAGAGTCTTGGAGAAGAGCAAGCTGTCCCCACTGCTGCTGGGCTGTGTATCAGCTTGTGCACCTCAGTCTAGCAACCACTGATGCCAAAGCTGGTTTGCACTGAGTGAGACCTTGGTTCAGGGTATTTCCAATAGGATACTTTTTCTATGCACTGTTCTGTTACCTGATTTATCTGCAATTACAGAAATTCCAGCTCGCAGATGTGCTTGTTAGAATGTTTGGAGAAAGAAGGTTCAGAGCTGGGCTGAAATAGACTTGTTGGAGCGGTGTTCTGTCGTAACCAACCCCCTGCTAAAGGAAAGCTTCTTCATCAGGCACATGGAATAAATTGGCATCGTTACTCAGAAGCCAGATGGAGCAGAAATCCAGATTAAATAGAACAAAGTCAAAGTCAAAGAAATGTAGAGCGAAAACAGAGGGGGAGTTGAAGGCAGTTTGGCGTTGCCCTCGAACTGAACAGTCATTGTTCCCCATCTGTAGAGCTGTATTTACCTCGGCGTGTGCTAATGCCAGGCCAGGTTCAGTGCCAGGAGCTGTCCTGGGATGAGCTCCGAGGGCAGTTCTGGGGCTGTGCTAACCTGGCAGAGTCTGCAGGAGCACAGACACACACACACACGTGTGCAGAGGTGCACACAGAACACACACACACAACCCAAGCGCTCGCCCAGACTGAACAACAGCTTAATTCCAAACTGAGAAGCAAGTGCAAATCATCAAATTTCAATTTCAGCCTCTTTCTTTTTTGTGCTTTTGTTTCAGTATTTAGAGCTCCAAGTAACAAAGCAACAGACACAATGCCACCTCCTCTGGAAACACATACTCAGCTCCCTCCATCTGCTCCTTCCCCAAGCCCCCTTGTATTCTGCAAAGCAGATTGTGCTGTGAAATATTAATACTTTGCTCTTCTATCATTATTCCCAACCCTGAATCTCAAGGCTTGTTCCCAGCTTCTCTCCCTCTTTGCATTTTTTCCAGGGATCACGGCACTTAGTGGGTTATGTTACTGCACACTGTACCACGTCTGAGTGGAGCTTTCATAAAAAGGTGGAAGCGGTCCAGAAGCAGCTTCTAGGGAGCCTTCCATCTGCAGCAGCATTTTATTTAGACAGCAGAGGGGAACTTAGATCCCTGTGTTGCTGATTGGCTTTGGGAGTTGAATCTTCAGTTCTGTAGGAGGAGTTCATTTACACCACTGTAAGGAACCTGAGGCAAGGCTCCCACGGTGGGGGGTGGGGTGGGGTGTGTGACACGAGCACCAGCCAACCTGCATGGGAGAACACTCCATTCTAAGTTCTGGTTGTGCCCACATCTCTTGTGGAATAGTTCACTGCTAAGTGCAGACTTGCAGCATCCAGTCAGCAGGACCAAAGGACAGCCCTGCTCCTCCAGTTTCATGGTGGCTTGCAGATTTCTGATCTGAGCAATGTTCAGCTGGACCTTCAAGTCGTGGACTTTCAAGTCCAGTGAACACAATTAAGTTGTGCCTTATGTTGGCTCTTTAAATTGTTGATGCTCTTGTTTGGTCCATGGGCACCAAACTAGGAGGAAAGACTGTGTGTCCTTGGGATGAGCACATATGGACAGGAGCTGCGGGGAGTTGTCTCTTAACATGAAGAGGCTGGGAGACGGATGTAGAGAAGGGCCTGGTTCAAAGTTTAACCCAAACTGATAGAATAATTCCTGGAAGATCTCACAGATACTGGATAGGGTCTGAGTCAGAGTGTGCATCATAGTTTGAGTGTAGCTGCATATTTCAGTCTCTGAATGAATTCTCCCTCTTTAGCAATCAAGTTTTTTGAACCGGAGTCGCTCTGGTGTTTACAAGTGGTCTTAAAAAAATATTAAGTAACCTTCTGCTGTTACAGAGAAACTCCAAATCTGCTGCAGACAACTGCGCAAGAGGAGGACGTCAGGTTTTGAAAAGTCTTGCAAGGGCATACAAGGGAGATGAATGCTCTGTGGCCATGGTGCTGCCCTCGGGGCTTGACCTGGTCACCGTGTGTGATAGTTCCCACCTGGGCCCTCGATGGAGGCTTTCTGGTGTCCAGCTACCAAGCACTGAGGGCTGTGTTCTTCACTGGTGAAATTATACATAAACATATGCACTCCGAAGCTCAGCCCTGGGACTGTTCGCAGTAAACATCTCATTGTCCCACAATTTACATTAATGAGAATGATTTACATTTATATAGCTCCTTTCATCCCCATGGATCTCAGAGTGCCTCACAGACTGAAATACCCAGGGCTTCATCGAAGCAGCCTGAGCTGGTTGTGGTGTGAGCCAGCCAGGCAGGGCAAATGCACAGGAACATTGCTTTGTCTTGAGCAAGAGGTGGTTTTGGGAAGCTGGTCAAATATTTCCTCCTGTGCAGACCTGGGTGGACCTTGTACTGAGATCTGGTCTGAGAGACTAGACATGTGGGGAGCTTGGTGATCTTGTGCTGTACCTGCTCCTGTGGCAGGAGGGGCTGAGGTGACCTTTTGGTGGTTTCCGAGTGTCTCACAGAAGGTTGGATGACCAAGGAAGGTCACCTTTTTCCTAATCAGACAAGTGCTTCCACTGACCAGAAGAAAAGTTGGTTAGTGGTCCCTGGGTCTCAGGTGCAGCACTTGCCCAGCACATCTCCAGGCCCTCACTAGAGGAGAGGCAAGGATCCACAGGGGTGAGATGAGGACAGGACTTGTCCTTTTGGGCCATATCACCTCAGGGAGAGCTGGGGTTTGTGGAGTTCATCTCCCTCGATCTCCCCCAGTGTGAGCATCTCTTCTGGGGTCCCTGTTCAGCTCCTCACACTGCTTCTTACTGTGCTGAGCCCCACTGTGAACATGGGCTTCCTCCTCTAGGCTGTTGCCAAAAGAGAGTTTTAAATGTTCACTTGCTTTATTTTTAGGTGTACATTTTAAATGCTACCATTATTTCCAGTGAGCATTTGTAAATGAGGACTCTATGAAAGTTAGTGCATTCATTCATGAGGCAGCTTCAAAAATTCATGAAGTAAATAGAACTTCCTGCCAGGAGGGATTTGGGTGCCTTTGCTGCCCCTCCAGAGCAGAGCAGAGCAGACATTTCAATGTAAGGCAGTAACTCTTAGACAGAGTCTCCTGATCTCAGTGTGCTGATTAAGATACTAAGACAGGCTGCAGAGGTGCTTTATATGTCTTTAAGATGTCCTTGTTTCACCAGCTTTAACTGTGATCTTACTTCAGCAGGGATTAAGTGAGCTGCAAAAATACACCTGGGTGGCAGGAGCAGCCGCCGTCCCCTCAGGCAGAGGGAGGTTCTCCAGGCTGTGCATGAAGTGGGACTGACAGGGCTGCTCACCCACCATTCTCACACTCTGCGATCCCAAGTGTGGAGTGACTCTGCTGGAATCAGCACAGCCGCTGTGGGCCCATGCTGGGGTGACCAAGGGGTGAAGTCAGCTCTGCTGGGGGATTATTTCTATCAGGCTAAAAGCAGAAGTGATTTAAATGGAGCAGCTTGTGCTGGGGAGGCCAGCCTGCACTGGTCCCTGCTCTGGTATAGCCAGAGATGGGCCAGTGAAGTTGGGGTTGGTTTAAGGAGTCACTGCAGTCACCAAAGCAATGTCAGTATAAAATGAATGCAAAAAAGAGGAGATTTGGGTCTTGCATCTCCAAATTGGGTTAAACTAAACCAGAACAAGCTGGTTTTATTCTGCAATGAGCAGTATCCGCATGTGGAATTATTTATAAACGGCACTTCAGAGTAAATTCATATGTAGACAATCTTCCTGCCTTCGTATCCTGTAATAGGATCTTCCTCTAAATATTAAGCTGCATGTTTGGATGTCTGAAGCAGGGAGTAGCAGAGTGTTTCAGAACAGGTGAAGGACCAAACCTCCTGTGAGGGGGAAGGAGAGATGTGTATTTGTGCTGGCTCCTGTCTCCAGCTTTCTGCTTCACTTCTGATGCCAAACTTGCAGCGAGTATGCTGCTGCTCCTGGGTGTGGGATGTGTTTCAGGCTGGACAAATGTTTATTGTGGTTTGAGCAAAGGTTGCTTTTCTATGCACAACACAAGTCTTGAAAGGAGAAGGAAAAAAATGCTCTCCAGACTCTCTTGGGGTTATTTTTTCCCAGGTAGCTCCTGACCTTGAGTGATATTCAGTGTTTTTCCATTGATACCAGTGGGGTTCAGGCTTGTGGAGGATGTAAGGATAGTCCCTCCTCCTCCCACTGAATGTTTTTGTTATTATCCATTAATGAATAATTAGAAACTTCTAACAGGATGGATGGCTTTTGTTGTTTCAGACAGTGGGGTCTGTGCAGCTTTGCAGTTTGTAGACAGCTATAAATGGTAATGAAAAGCATGTTAAACCCCTGTCTCCGTAGCATGGCTCTAATTGCTGTTGATTTGCTGCTTGATTTGGTGGAAGATGTTAGGCCAGAGCTCTGAGATGTGTCCACTAATGAGGACCCAGACTCCACTCAAGTGCAGACCTGGCACAGGCTCTGTTGTTTGTGTTGTTGCCCTGTCGATAAACTTCCCATCAGAGATGGTCCCTTCCCTCCACACTTACAGCCTCTTGTAGTCCAAGGTATCCAAAGTGGTACAGTTTTCCCCCTTGTAGAAATGAGGAGGCAACTTCTGTGAGACCTTACAGTAAATTTGTAAGAGAGCTGAGAAATGACTTTCTAACCTCCTAAGTCTGTCTTTATTCCTCGACTGTCCTATGTATCTCTGTAAAGCCTTGCTGAGCATCCTTTTGCACTGCACATGTGTGACCCAGGAGGTGCACAGCCTGATGTCTCCAGGTGGCACACCTGTGACTAAGGGGGTTATGCTGTTAGGACTGTGGGCAGGCTGCCCGAGTGAGACTTGTGGTGGCCTGAGGTGCAGTGTGAGGCTCTTGGCTGCCCAGCTCAGAAGCTGTGCTCCCTTAAGTCATTTTGTGCAGCAGAGAGGAGTCAGGAGCACCTACATTGCTTAGGAGGGTCAGCTGGGGTCTCACCTACAAAATGGATGTGGTTTTTTTACAGGGTATGTTTGAGAAATGTGGGGATTTGCTTCCCCGTAGTGTGTTTTCTGGGTTTGTTAAAGCCTCTGTAGTTGGAAGAGCAGAAGAGCCATTGAATTATTTGGTCCATTGAGCTGATGTGCTGTGAAGACTCCCTTGTACTTTTAACAACACCGCAAGTTCACCCAAGGTGCACAGCCCAACCCAGCTTTCAAGAGGGAATATTGAGCATCTTCGGTTCTACCTCACTGTGGGGAAACAGGAGGAAGGAGGAAATTGTAACACTTGTTTTATATCAACAAAGGAATTTTATTATTTCTTGGAGGAACCTGGTCTCTGGGCTGAGGTGCCTCCTGTTTTCCCATAACATCACTCATATATTGAGCCATTTTTCCTGGCAACTGCTTGGTGAGAATCCACCAGACACCCATGCAATAGGCACTTTCTGTAGTGATTTAATGTTTAGATGGTTACAGACTGCAGTTACTTTGTGTGTGTTTCTACAGAAAACATGCTCAAGTATTTTATGTCAGCTTTTCTCTTTTGGAGGGGCCCTTTTGATTTTGTTTCCTTAAAAGAGGATGGAGTGCCACCTATAAGAGATTGAAAAGTGTAGCCAATAGCTTTATTCTCCCCCCTACTGCTGGCCTCTTCTTGTCTTTACAAATGCTCTGAAGCCACAACTCTGCATAAGAAAAATGGATTTGTCACTGAATTTTCATGCTTCAGCCTTGCAGAAATGTAACTGTTGTCCTGGGCTTTAGTACTGTGCCTTCAAGCTTGGATTTAATGCTGATCATTATACTTTTAAAGCAGGTTACATAGTAAAACAGAGGCACAGAGCAAATCCAAAGGCAAGCAGTCTTGCTTTCACTCTCATTTTACTCTGGTGAGGAGGCTGAATATTTATTAAGAAAATCCCACAATCCTAGTTTTAAAGAGGGGGGGGCGGGAAGACCTCAGTATTTTAGAAAGGAACAGCTGTAAAGTGCAGCTGTTGAATGTAATTGTATGACCTAGAGCCCAGTGCTGGGGGAAGAGGGAGCTGGGGCTGTGCTGCCTTAGGGTTGTTTGATGCTTGTCAGTCGAGGGAGCATCCAGCTTTTTTGGGAGATAAAAGCATGGCTGGTGGTACCTGTTCCTGCTGAACAACATGCCATGGCTCACTGGTGCAGATGGGCTCAGCTGGATGTTGTGTGACTTGCAGAGATTCTTCTTTGCCATGTGAGAAATGTGCTGATATTTGTTCTAACCCCACTGTACTCGAGTGTTTCGGAGAAGGGCGTTGGTGATGGGGGTTGTTGTGCACCTTTTAATGCCTGCTGCATTATTCTACTGCTCTGGTGGGAGTCTCCAGATGGCTCCTTTGACAGTTTCCCAAGCTCTTTTCATTTCTGTGTTGGCACAATTATGACTTTTTTTTAAGGAGTTTGTGCTCATTTGGGGATGTATGTTGTGTTTCAGATGTTGGACATGTCACAAAAGTTAATTTATTGTTCTGATCCAAGCAGATTTGACCCTGAAATTGAAGCATTGCTGCTGTGAGCTGATGCTTCTGAAAGAGAATTTACTAGAAACTCCTTTTGAACACCTTTATTTGGGAATTGGCCTTATCATGGCAAAAGGGTATCTGCCCCAGAAAAACCCTCTATTTGACATCTGAGTGGTGACTTTCCTTTTGTTGAGATTCCAGTTTACAAATCTTGGTAGCAACGCAAAATAATGTTGTATCTGCTGCACTGAGGGTGGTTGGTTCTGAATGCAAGGTCAAAAAATTCCCTTGCTTCTACCCCCCTGCATACTCAGCACTGGGAGTTTCCAGAGGGGAAGAGCAGATAACTGTCCTGCTCTGGTGCAGTAATTCAGCTCAGCACAGCAGAGCCAGCTCAAGGCCATTTTCTTTTCATGTTAGCCAAGCTGAGCAAAAAATCAAGTGGAACAGCAAGTAAATGCAATATATTTATTGCATTTTGTTCTGTTCAGTTTCTCCTAAATTCCAGCTACAACACCCTTTCTTTTTGATTTGCCTTTCTCCTGGTGACTGCATGGTTTGGAAATTGGTGTTTCTGGTACATTTTCAAGTCATCTTTCAAAATAAGCACCTCTCTCAGAGGTGAGGGCAACCGGAGGACCTGATTGCATGAAGTGTCATTAGCCAAATGGCACCAGAGACAAAGGTGATTAATATACACCCTTGGAGCTTTACAGTGAAACCTAATGGCTTCAGGGTTCAGCTCAAACCCAGCCTCAAGCCTGTGTCCCTTCAGCTGTGGATTTCTGGGCTTATTTTTAACACCCAAATGAGTATAAACTAAGACCCTGGTGTCCTTCCCAGGGAAAGGAAACTGTGCTTTACCGTCCTTGGCTGTGGGAATGGTGGTATCAGTGGTTGCAAACTATTTTGCTTGTCTTCCAGTTCATGCAGCCACTGGAGCATGGCCAGGATGTTGGTCACTAACCCACCACAGCTGGACGGGACCACTGAGGGTGGTGGGTTTGTGTTACGAGCCCCAGGTGGTGTGGGGGTGCATGTGCCATCACCCCCAGCACTGCAGCTGCCAAGTGATCCCAACTATGTTTGTGCTCCCCCCTCCAACCCTGGACCAAGCACAGGGCTGGGATCAGAGGGCAAAGCTCCACTGGCACAGCCTGGTGATGGCTTTGTCCCAGCCTCTGGCCATGTGCCTCAGTAAGCCCATGGCATGGGGTGGATGTTCTGCATCTTCTCCTTGGAGGAGGTGCTGAGCAGGCATCCCTGTCCCAGTGCTCTGCATCCCAGTGTTCTGGATCCAATGGAGAACCCTTGCTGGTGTGACTTGGGAACTGAGCTCTGGAGCAGTGGGAGGCAACGTTACAGAATTACACAGGCATTTTGCTCTGACGTGCGTTTGTGTAGCCAAAAAAAGAGGAATGAATCTGAGAAAGCTGTGTGAAGGCCTTCAAAAACCCAAACCCAAACAATTTAGGACTTGACTTGGTGGGGTGGGTGACACTTAAAATAGAAAACACTTACCTTTGTTTCCTTTTTAAAACTGCCCTGTATCCTTGGGAGGATTCTTACCACCCTTTGGATCAGTGCCCTGCCTATTCAAAGCCCTTTTACTTTCAGCAAAGGACTGTAATTTGCAGCTCGGTTTCCACACTGTGCTGGGTCCTCTCCTGGTGTTCAGGCAAGGTGATCTCCCAAAGAAACCCCTCGGACCCGGTACCTTTCCTTTGGGGGATGGTGGATCCCCCCATCCCCGGCAGTGGCAGCAGGTACCACAGCTCTGCATCCCTCTCTGCATCCCCACTGGCACCATAACCATCCACCACGGGAGAGGTGCTGTATTAAGCATCCAATGAGGAGCGAGCCCTTCCCATCAGCTCCCTCTCTGCCAGCACATTCTTCTCTGCTGTCTCTTTTTCTAGCAGAAAGCTTTTCCTACAAGTGGTACTTGTGTAACTTGGCAGGGCTGTCTTGATGGGCCGGCCGCATTGTTCATTGAATTACTGTCTGGCTGGAAAGGCAAGGGCTGCAATCTTCTGTGCATTATTATTCTTGGGATTCAGCCTCTTAGAAATGCAAAGTGGGACAGTTTGCCGCTAGAAACATTTCCCAACAATTCAGAGCCTGGCAAGAGATGGAGGGATCTCTTGGGCTTCAGTAACCTTCACATTTTCACATGCTTTGACATGCATTTTGAGCGAGTCCTTTTATTTATTTCAATAGTTCTGTCAAACATTCCTCCTTCCTTGTATTAACTATGGCTTCATTGCCCTAAAATAACCCAGCAGGGTTAGGAATATTTGCCACAGGAATCTTGTAAATGGCTTGCACATAATTATGTTTTTATTCCAAGGCAATGGAGATATAACTCTTCAAAATGGACAAAAATCTTGAAATGAACATCTGGACATACAAATTAAATTGCTCTTAGTGTAAGGACAGTACAGTCCTTTATTCTCCCTGGTAGGCTTCAGCACACTTTGCAGACTCAACACTAACCCACAGGATCAGAGTCATCTTGTAAACTTAATGTCTCTAAATGTTTTCCCGTATTTTTATTGCAAATCTATCCTTTCAGGACATTAGAGACCAGCCTGAGCCCTGGTAAGGCACATGTAGCCTCTCTGCATTGACTGAGAGCTTTATATACTTAGGCTGAGATACCATTGGGTCTCAAGAGAAAATCATTCTTCCAACAGCAAACCCTTCCGTCCCCTGCCCTGCCCAAGCTGTCACCCTCTCCATCAATGAAATTATAGATTAAGTTATTGATTATTTTTCCCTTTTTTTCTTCCCACTTACTCTCAAATTCTCATGAAAATTCAAGACATTTCGTATGTTTCTATTGACAAGAGCAACAACTAAATCAAATTACACAACTCCCTTAATTCCCAAAAGTAATTTCCAAATTGTTCTTAGGTCCTTTGCCTGTCTGGTGCTTGCAGTTGGAGAGAGCACGCTGAGATACTTGCAGCTTGTCATGGTTTAAATCTTAATTACTTCATGGGAGTGCATCCTTTTGAAATGCAATACTTGGACTTTCTCTAGGCTATTTTTTTTTTCTGAAAGGAATTAAAATATCCAGTATCATAATGAAGCACTTCTTCTCATTTATGTTAGAACTTATTGAAGAGTACTTAAAGAAAGCAAAGTCAACTAAAGCAGTGACTACTAATATTGCAGAGGAGCAAAATATCCTTTGTCTTTGTATTTGTGTTGTATGTATTTAGATGTGCTAGTATTTCCAAATTAAAATGGTGAAGTGTCTAAAGAACTTCCTAGAACGGAGTTGTGCAGGATGCCTGGCACAGACAGGATACAGGGAGCTGGGGAATGGCCCAGCTTTCATGGTGGGACTGGCAGCAGGTCTCAGATCTGCCCTTTCCCTGCCCTCCAGCAGGATGTGGACACCCTGACTGAACTCGTGGTCCTGTGGGTTCTGGTGCTGTTCCATGTCACCAGGGGTCAGGTCCCCCTGCATGGCATGGTGATGGCAGCGGGGCCATCGGTGCAGCCGTGCCTGCTGATGTAGGTGTTGGTCCTCCCTGCATGTGTTTGTGAGATTTGATGCAGTTCTGGTTCTTCTAGACAGGCTGGGTGAGCTTGAATTGGTTGAACAAATAATTCTTGATCTAGATGCAGAAAGATCATTTTGGGCACTTTTTATTTAAAAAGGGAAAGGGGCCAGAGCACCAGTCAATACAAAACTTACCACTCTACCAAGCCAGTAACATCAGCACTTCAGTCAAGTTTCCAGGGGGAGATTTATGGCTACTGAGATGATGCTTGTATAAAACCTGTTTGGCTGTGATTTTCAAAGCCTGCAGCACAGAAGAGCTGCTGGGGTGGAGGGTTGTGTGTGTGGAATGCCGAGGAGCCTCATGGAAGGTGAGGCTGGAGAGAGCAGAGGGCTCTTGTACAACAGGCTCCAAGGGGATTGAGGTGGCATCTCTCTAGAAAACCCACCGTGAATGCCCCACCCCTAAACATGACAGAGATGTGTGCCAGACAAAGGGGATGGTGCCTGTCAGAGTCATAGTTATGCCCAGTCCATGTTAAACACTCTCATAAAAGCAAAGAATAAACCCCATAAATCCCGTTGATAGGTTTGATAGTTATGTTTTATATAAATGGGCACGTAAAAGTAAAGAAAGGATTTGTTTTCCCATGCTGTGCTTTTCTCTGTGAATGCTATCTGGCCTCCAGCAGGATAAATGAGCAGAATGAAGACAGCCTTTCCTAAAAGGTGTGAAAGGGTGCTTGGATGAGCACAGGGATTACTCTGTCCAGCAAAGATTAGTCCCCTGCCCGGTGCTGTTGTGCAGCGCATTCTTGATTAGATGTTTGCAGAAAACAAAGGCTAGTTCCCTCTTTAGCCCTGAAGGAACTGGGCTATGTTGCCATGTCCTCTGTCCTATTTCACTCCCTTAGGCACAGTGAAGTGCACGTGCACACTATCAGAAGCAGAGGTGTCTTGCTTTGAAACACTATCTGCTGGGTCTGCTGACATTTTCAGTGCTTGAGTGGAAACATGGCTGTTTTAAATAAAAATTGGGTTTAATGTGCTTTTAAATTGCAGGCAAGTGCACTAGTTATGCAATTAACTGCAAATATTGAGTTCGAGAAAGGGCAATGCAAGTACTTCCAAAATAATCAGAAGTGTTTTTAAATGGATGGCTAATGGAGAACAGACACTGCAGTGTGAGCTGCCTGTGTTCCCTAACAAAGCATTCTTTACCCAGGCTCTGCATAAGCTTCTTTTCAGCGTGTACATTAGAGCAGGAGTCTGGCAGGCTGTCTCGTCATGTGTCTTGTCCTGTAGAGCCACTTATTGGATTTCATCTGCTTACCCTTGTGTGATCATCAGGGCAGTGCTTAAAAGCAGCTCTTGTATGAAAACAAACACAGCAGATTATGCAGCCTTAGTCTCTTCATGGAAGAGAGGAAGGGAGAGATGGAGAAGGGAGGAAGCCTCCATTCCTGACCTTTTAACTCAGCAGTAAACATAAATATCCTCTAATGTTCTGCATTGGACCTTTGGAAGAAGGGGCAGGCAACTTAGGCAGGCTACAGGGATGTCGTGAGAAAATTAGAAGGGCCAGAGCCCAACTAGAACTTAATGTGGCTACTGCCATAAAAGACAGTAAGAAATGGTTTTATAAAAACATCGGCAGTGAAAGGAGGACCATGCTTTATTGGATGTGGGGGGGAACAGTGACAAAGGATGAGGGAAAGGCTGAGGTGCTTAATGCCTTCTTTGCCTTAGTCTTTAATAGCAAGACCCGTTGTCCTCGGAATACTCAGCCCCCTGAGCTGGAAGACGGACACAAGGAGCAGAATAAAGCTCCATAAGCCAAAGCGAATTGGTCAGTGACCTGCCACACCACAGGTCCACAGGGCTGGATGGGATCTACCCAAGGGTACTGAGGGAACTTCCATCTTTTATCATCAGTTCTGGCTCACTGGGTGACTGGAAATTGGCCAGTGTGACCTGTCTGCATGAAAAGGTCAACAAAACCAAACCTGTCAGCCTGACCTCAGTGCTGGGGAAGCTCATGGAGCAGATAATTTTGATGATTTGATCATTTGCCATCACATGGCACCTATAGGACAATCAGGGGATCAGGCCCAACCAGCAGGGGTGTAGGAAAGGCAGGTCCTGTCCTATGACAAGGTGACCTGCTTGGTGGGTGAGGAAGAGGCTGTGGGTGTAGTCCTGCTGCACTGCAGTAGAGCTTTCTCCTGGAGAAACCATCTGTCCATGGCTTGGCCATGGGCTCTGCTTGCTGAAAACCGGGCTGATGGTCAGGCCCAGGGAGTGGGGGGGCAATGGAGTTACATCCAGAAGGAGCTGGTCCCAAATGGTGTTCCCCGGGGCTCAGGATGAGAGCCAGTCCAGTTTAGTGTCCTTGTCAGTGGATGAGGGGATCAAGGGCACCTTTGATCAGTTCACAGTTCCCAGATTGTGTGAGAGGGCAGGAAGGCTCTGCAGGGATGTCGGGACAGGCTGGATCGATAGGCTGAAAATAAGTCATAGAAAGGTTTATCCTCTTGAAAGAAGAATGTTTGCCACCAAAGTTGTGTCCAAAATTAAAAATGAAGACCTGAAAATACCACCATTAGTTGGCTTTCCATAATGCAGCTGCCCACCCAAAACTTCACCTCTTAGAAGTGGCTCTTTCTTGCCTCACAGGCGATATTAAGTCATTCATTCTCTTTCTCTTTGCGGGGTCAGTTGTGTTTAAGCTTGGGGAAGCTGTTACATTTCTCTGCTCTTCAGGCACGATGTGCAAGTCCTGCATTGTGATTCCGTGCACAGCCCTCCTTCCCTTGGGACGGGCTGCTCTCAGGGTTGCTGTGTTTGGCTCGACGTTAGAGTGGAGACGTTTTGAACAAGACCAGATTCTCTGTGGAGTTCAGGCTATCTTGTTCAGACTCAGAGATCTTATATAGTTCAGGGAACTGTAACATCATTTTAGCTGAACTGGCATAATCTGTTCTGTTTTGTTTTGATTTTCCTCCCTTTTTTAGTTTTATGCTGAGCTGGTGTCAAAACCTTTCAGTGGGAGTAGAGGACCTCGGCACTTGTGGTAAGACCAGCAGGCTCCTTGCTGGATCTGGTGGCCCTGCTGGCACCTCTGCACTTTGTCTTGAGAGCTCAGAGGACTTTTTTAAAGCTGTGCAGGGGGCAAGTGCTAGAACCAGGAATGAGTCTTGCTGTCACTTGCAGTCCTCTTGTGCTTCCTACACTGATGTCTGCAGTTTGTTCCCATCTGAATTGCAGCCATATGGACTATACGGCTGATGCAGAGCCAGGGTGAAAGGGTGGGCTTGCTTTGGGATCTCCAGTCTGTCCTGTTCCACTAAAATTTGTGTGAGTTTGCAAAGGTGATGAAGTTGGTTTCTCTGGGTTGAGTCAGTGCGGATGCAGAGAGATTCTGTCGGTGTATCTGATATGGCTTGGCTGGGATTGTTTCAGTCCTGACCTCTCTCTTATTCTTCCTTCAGCTTGCAAAATTTCAAAGGACATCTCCATTGCCATGGCACCTCTCCTGTCCCAATGTTTCAGGGAAGGTCACAGACCCTGCTCTGCCGTTGTTAAGGAGTGGTGGGTGCAGCAGCAGGAGCGACCTGGCTGCTCTGGGTGGTGTGATTGACACCAAGCAGCAGGACAGATCTGCTCCTTTGTGGCAGTGCTGGGGTTGTTAGAGAGAAAACCCATGCCCTTATGTAGGGAAGCAACTTGGTTGAATGAAAACCAATTAAAAAACCCGCTCATAAACTGCTGATCGTGAAGTGAAAGAGTTGGAGGAGCCAGGGAAAAGTTTGAGGTGTAGCTGCAGGAAGCCAGTGAAGTAATTTTGGTGTGTTTGTATGGGCACACAGAGGAGAAATACATTTGTGTTGAGCGGGCACCTCAATGGTCATGAGCGCAGGTGGTGGCCGGGCAGAAGAGGCTGCAGACTGATAGTGTGAGGCCCACAAAAATGGAGCAAGGAGGTTCAGGAATTGGCCCGCATCCCAAGGGTGCACCAGTGCTATTCTCTGCATGTGTCCTCCTTGAGCAGAATTCCTGAGGAGAGAACACAGTGTAAATTAAAAACAGAAGTGATGATTGCAGAGGAAAAAAATAGGTGATGGATTGAGAAGTTATGGTAAAGAGGGAGGCGCTAGGCAGATGAGATATGGATATGAGATGTAAATGAAGCTTGGAGGTGATTAAGTGGACTTTTCTACAGTCATTTCTTAGGCTGGATGTGGGAGGCTGTGCTGGTGAGGGAGGAGAAGCACTACAGGACAGGAATCGGCAGCTTGTCCCTGTGTGTTCCTCACGTGGCCAGAGAATGGGGGCAGCCTCTTAGCTGGGGGGCCGGACCGAATCAAATCCTCCCCATGCAAACCTTGGCCATGGGGCCCTTGTGTCATGCGAAGGGAATCTGCCTTCCCCCCAGCCCCCTGCAAAGAAATTAGTAATTCCTTGTGACATCTCATGGCAAAATGATTTTGTAAGACATAGTGTGGAGGTGGGGAAAGAGGAAATGAGTGAGATGTTTTTAATTCCAGATAATTTGTTTGGTGTGTAGCTGTGAATTAGACACATAGGGAGTCAAAGTTAATGGATGAAGAGTGTATGAAAAAAGACAGAGTAATGTTACCAAGAGAAGAACAGAATTGTTCTCACCAGGCAACACATTTTAGCAGAAGGGAGGGCTTTCAGCTGGTTTTATTACAAAATAGAGGTTATCCTCTTTTGCTCTATTTTCCTTCCTTTAGCTGTCCCTGTTTGTGAGGTGTGTTCACAATGAACACATTTTCCCTGAAAATAGCAGTTTTGCAAAGAACAAGTATTCAAATGGTAATGTAATGAAGAATTTCTGCAGAGGAATGCACGTCAGCTTTGCATTTCTTGCATGTTTGGGAGCAAAAGAGCAGATCTGCTTGCAGGATGAGCATTTGGATGGCATTAATCTTGCCTTTATAGACGGCCACAAATTGTCCTTTGGCAAATAGGCACTTCGAAATTTGCTCAGAGGTTCAAACAGAAGATCTTCTTACAGCTTGGAGCAGGGAGGTAGAATATAGAACCCTGAATCCCCAAGAACTTATCCTCTGAATGATAAGGGTTAGGTCTTGGCTCTTGCAGACTGTTGATAGTTCTATTTCTCTGAAGCGTAATCCAGATCCCAAAGAAAACTCCTATTAATCTGCTCTGCATGTGAAAGAAATGCCAAAGAATATATTACAGCTGTGGCCCTGCTTCAGATCCTGCTGCATCCATAAGTGATTTCCATGGGGTGTCCAACATGTGTGGAGAACTCCAAAAAAAGCCTGGCACGTGGCAGCATAAACTGGTGGAGACCTGGAGCACTGTTAGTCTTCCTTTTGTTTTTTATTATTTCAAGGAAATGCTTGTTCCAAGGAGCAAAGGCTTTAATCATTTGGCTTGTGAGGGAGTTGTCTCTTTAATCTCTTGCACTTTGGTTTTGGCTTCCTTCAAAAAATCTTTGCAGCGCTGGTGTCGTCGGTGCCTGTACGCTCAGATCGGCCCTTTCAGAGGGAAATGAAAGGAGTGTTCTCTCATTAAAAAAAAAAAAAAAGGCAGAAAATATTATTGCAGAACCAGGTTTTTAAGGTACTGAGCCTGGCTTGCATCCCTGAGATGAAAAGGAAATTGAATATTGTGTTTTCTAAAGGACTTTTCTATCCCTGCTGGATATGGATCTATCAGCCAAATATTGAAATAGAGGCTCTGTGTACTGCTGCACAACTCCAGCTCACACGAAGCCTTCATCCCTCTGCTTGTAGAACCAGGGCTTGGATCTCCACAGTGCTCCCAGACCCACACGGATCCAGGGGAGCTCCAGTCCCCGGTGGAGTGGTCCAAGGTTTGGGAAAACTTCCATTGTCTGATGGAGCACTGGAGGGGGTGCCGAGGAGGGTGCTCTGTGCGTGGCCATCCCCACCCTCCCCTGCACTCCCAGGGGTTTGGGAGCTCAGTTGTTCACAGCAGAAAGTTGTTTTGGCATGTGCAGCTCTGCCTGGCCCAGCATAGTCTGTGTCCACACTGGAGATGTGAAATGCAGATTAAAATCCAAGTTAGTCTTAAAACTGAAAAACACTTGTTTTCAGCAAGATATTGTATGCATCACTAAATTCCTTTTCCTTCCAAGTCTTTTGTTCTCCACCTTGAAAATACTCGTGAAGCATGCCTGGTAATTAACAAGAGGGTAGCAGGTTTTGTGGATGGAAAACAAGTGTGTGAATTCTTTGTAAGGCAGTTTAAAAAAAATATTTCAAATGTTTTCCCAGTGGTGGTTGGGATTTTACCTTCTAAAATTGCATGAAAAGCCAAATACTGTTCTGTGATGATACTAAACTGTATAATGTGTTAGGTCACAAGGCTAAAGGAAACATGCTTTCCTGGAGGAGATAGAAGTGTTTATCTAGTCAAGTGAGTCATTTTCCTAGAGAAACAAGTTTTCTAACAACTGTAGAAAATTAATTTTCAGTAGGGAATAGTGAACCTTTAATCTCAGCTTCCCTGTTCAGCAGTAGGAAATCTTCACTAGAAGATGACTGGTATCTGTCTCCCTCATGATGGCAACATTTTGGATGAACACCAGGTTTCTGAGTGTTTCTCCAAGTGCTGCCAGCATGGAAAATCCATCCCTGATTGGGATTTAGCAGTGAGTGGTCAGGGCAGCTTCTTGCTTGAAAGCAGTGAGCTTTTATGTGTTTACAGCTTTGGGTTTTTGGCAATGAATGTTTGCATTACCTGTGATCAAGGAGCCTTGAAGGGCATTACACAGGCAAGTCATGAATTTAACTTAATTTCTTCCCAGGTCTCTGTGAAGCTGATGTAGGTAACATGATTTTATATTTTAAACTAGAAGAGAATTGTACCATTTCTGGGGATTTTAGACAAATAAGTTTGTTGTTAAAATTTTTTGTTGGAAAGCAACAACAAAGCATTTTGAATAATGGTTGTTTTTTTGAAGTGGATTAAAGCCGATTGACAAGAACCAGCTCTCCCAAGACGGGGAGGGGTGATGAGTTGTGCTGTGTTTGCAGTTGCCTGATCCAATTTCACAGAATCACAGACTGGTTTGGGTTTGAAGGGCCCTTAAAGATCTTCTTGTTCCACCCCCTGCCATGAACAGGGACACCTTCCACTAGACCAGGTTGCTCCAAGCCCCATCCAGCCTGGCCTTGGACACTTCATTGGTTGTTGTTTTACTTTATAAAATTGCTGATATGCAGCAGTATCCAGCTCTGACTTACATGATGAAGGTTCACCAGAGAACATCAGAACAGGAGAAAATACTTGTGTGACACCCCCAAAGCCAACAGTGGGTATTGGAACCTGTCATTATCCCAGAGCCACACATGAAGGGTAATGTAGACTCTATGGAGATGGAGTTGAAAAGCCGAAAAAGATTGGATATGAGGAATCTTCTAGTTTGGTGTGTTGCAAAATGAATTGATAAAATGCAAACTGGGAAGGTCTGCACTGAGACGGACCCACAGAGGGGCTGCTCTTGCCTTGGGCTGCAGAATTAAACCCCTTTCTTTTATTTAGCTGCATTACACAGTTCCCATTCAGCTCGCTGATTCAATGCAGCCATCCCCAATGAAAATGGGATTTGATGTCCTCTTAAGCAAATTTCATACATAAAGAAAGGAATTATTAAGCCAGAAATTAAATTCCACTTACTCTGGGCTTTCCAGGCATGCCTGGTTTAGCTGTGCTGCTGCACAGTGCTGTGGCTCCAGCCCTTCCCTGAGTTGGCCCTGGGTCTGCCCTTTGATTCCTCGCCCACTGAACTGCCTGCTCTGTCTGACAGATCCCTGCAGCCAACACAAACAAGGGATGATTCCTTCACAAAACATTCCTGAGTGAGGAGCTGCACTGTAACTCTGCTCTGGTTTTACACTGCTTTGACTGACCTGCTGGGGAAGAAGTTGCTCCTTGGGACATGGTGGGATGAGCAGTCACAGGTCACTTTGTGGTGAATTTTTTCTCCCATCTTGCCCTGCTTCTGGTTTCAGGTGGGGAACTGTCACTGCAGAGTAAATAAACTGGCTGGGAGAGGCTCATAGCATTGAGGATTTCTGCCAGGTTAGCCTTGGTATATCCCAGCCCATGGGACATCCCACTGTGATGAGTCCTGAGCACTCAGACCTGCCATGCTGCACAGGAGGACCCGACACCTTTCTCAGCAGCTGTCAAGTTTTAAGCTATGTAAAGGGTGTAATAAAATGAAAGATGGATTTGCCAAACACATTCTATTCTGAGAAACTAATAAAAGAATGTCCTGTATTGGAAAATCCAATACAGATTATCCTGCCTTCCACTTGGTTTCGCTTGGGATTATGGCAAATTGGCTGTCCTAATTCCTTAGGGAAGACATTGGCCACTGCTATCCAGAGTGGAGGGACACCTGGAAATTTGGAGGACACCTGGAAATTATCTGCTCTCTATATATCTCTAAAGCTTCATTTCAGGTCATGTAGAACGAACTTAGTTCTGCACAGACATTGGTTCTGCTTTTGGAGGG